>VXBT01013925.1:233126-260881 GCA_013400235.1 Oriolus oriolus
CCCGAGGGTCCGGCTGGGCACCAGGATCGGCGGCCAGGGGGTTTGTGAAGCTTTTCCTCCATCCCTTCCCGGGATCCCCGGGCCGCCATTGCCGCGTGGGCCCCGCGCTCACTCCAGAGCGCCCCCTGCAGCCGCGGGGGAACCATCGCACCCGCCCTGCGGAGGTGAAGGGGTCACTGAGTTCTGTTACTGTTTGTTGTTACTGCCATAGTTACTGCTGTTTGTTTGCCTTGTTTTATATATATATATATTTATATATGTTAGTAAAGAACTGTTATTCCTATCCCTCATATCTTTGCCTGAAAGCCCCTTAATTTCAAAATAATAATAATTCGGAGGGAAGGGGGTTGCATCTTCCATTCCAAGGGAGGCTCCTGCCTTCCTTAGCAGACACCTGTCTTTCAGACCGAGACGTGCTTATAAATACTTTAGCAATCAACATTAAAGTCTTTACTGAAATCACATATTCCACATTCCTAGGGAACGCTTAGCATTTTTACAGGATATGTCAGATTTAAAGAACCCCAAAAAAGCCTCATACGTAAACAAGCAAATGCCCCATTTCTCTCCTTTTTTTTTTTTCAAGTTGGAATTAAGCCTTAAAGGTTACTATATGAAAAGAAAAAAAAGCCAGTACATTTTATAACAACAGCACTGGTAGGCTCACAGCTAATTCCTAAGTATTTTGTTGCGCAAGTATCTCATTATCTCAAAGCAAGATTGAAATGAAATGATATAGAGAAGAAAACAGCTAGAGAACTGGCATGGTTTTTTGTATCTGTGTATAGATATATAATGCATGCTTGATTCTGTGATATTCGTCTTTTGAGATAAACCTAGTATTAATAAATTATCAGAGAAACAATAATTCCCAGCAGTGTGATTAGCAATTCAATGTGCAATACTAGCACAGTAGAGATGGAAAAATTATATGCATTGAGTTAATGGATAAAATAGCAGAAAGTGTTGATTCAGAGGTCCTATAGGTATTCAGACTTTTATGTATAAGCCTTGTCACAGACTTCTGCTCAAGAGACAGTCTCACAAAGATGCATGTCCTACTCAGCATTATGGAATAGAGCTACATGGAACAGTGCTGCTTTGTCGGCTCAGGGCTTCTTTAAAAATACTGTGAGTTTGTCTATTCCAGATTCCAAAATACAGAGCAAGGACACAGATTCACCCCTTGCTAATGGTTATCAATACACGGGTGACAGGATTAACTGGAAATGGTGGTGCGCTCTTCCCATGATTCCTTCACCACTATTCTGCTCCTCTACACAACTTTTTCACACATCCCTACCTAAAGAATATTCCCCACTTACTGGAACACTGGGTGCTTCGGCTGACATGCTAGCACATTTCAGCTCACTTTTATGAGGATCTCTATCCCGTTTACAGGTGTGCTGCCTATTCCAGGAGTGGTTACTTGATGGTTTCCAACCATTTCACTCTATTTTCTCAAACACTCAAATCATCTGACGAAATGTCATCAATTATGCTTGGGTAGTCAACACTAGTGAAATTAGGGCTACCAGGCAGCAGTTTTTCTCACTCTAAGTTAGACATAACTAATCATCAGGTGAACCAAACCCTGAATACCTTTCTCTCCATTTTACTGCAAATTGCTCATAGAGGACCCCACTTGACCATCTAATAAAAAAGAAGAAGTAGAAAAGGAAAAAAAAAGAGATTGATTCGTTACTTTCTGGGCTGTACCAGGCCCAGCTCTGATACTGTGCAGATACATTATGGGGACTTGGGCTGCTGAGCAAGTAGTGAGAAAGTCTTCTTCAAGAGAGTCACAGATACAGCTAGTGGTGGGACTGGTGAGAGGGATCATTAGTACCTCAAGGATTCATGGAAGAAAATACCAGAAGGCAAGTTCTAAAACCCTAAAAGAACAAAGACAGGGAGGCCAAGAAGGTGGCTTGGTCTTGCCCAGAACTGACTGGAGATTGCTGGTGTCAGGTCAGGCCTGGCCATCAGCATCCATAACAGTGCTGGGGCACACAAATAGGGTTTTCAAAGTACACTTTCATTTGTCATGGAAGTAAATTATTGATAGCAAGAATTAACTAAGAAGATTAATAAAGCAGTAAAAGTTAACCTTTAAAAGATTATTGAGACTGTTTTATTTAGAGGAACTACTGTTTTCAGATGAAGTAATTTTGTAGTCTCACTATTAGAAAGATCTGCATCAGAATGTCAGACTGGTTCTGCTAGTTTTGCCTAAAGAAGAATTTAATTTAAATTAAATATATTCTTTTCCTTTGGCTATTTTTAACAATTCCACCTCGTGTATAGAAATGCCTTAAAAACTACACTGAATGTGCTAAATTTTCTATTATTTTTTTTCATTAGTAAATTTAAATTTGATTTATTTATAACTCTGGTATTATTTTAGAAGGTTTTTTTTCTTTGAAATTTTAATTTTCTTGTGGTAATGGCATTAATCACACTGGTAAATGTGCAAATTTTTCCAAATATCCATCAATACAGTTGGTCATATTGCTTTAAAGGACACTTATTAAAAATTAGACTAGAATATTTTTGAATGAGCAGCTACATTTCATTTTTCAAAAAGTGAATTATGTTAGGTTTTAATCTTTTCAGGGAGAACTTTTTGAAGAATGAAGACATATAAAACTGAACCCAAAACAATGGTATTTAACTTCATCCAGTTACTAATGCATAATAATGAGCGCTTTCTCAGACACAACTTCTTAAATAAATCTTTACCTTTATATTATGTTTCATATATAAGATTGGAAAAGCTACATAAAATTATTTTGTGATTGATACTACTCATAAATGAGTTTACTTTTTCTTTTTTTTGCTGTTTATCACCTCATTTTTCAGAATATTGATTATCCTTTCTTCTGCATCAATCTTTCTTCTGCTATCTTTTCCATAGTGTTTTCTTTGTTGCAACCTCTACTAGGCAAAAGGTACTGAGCTATACAATTACTGTATCCATCTTCTCCTCAAGCACTTCTGCTGGAGGTTCAGACAACAATTCCTTGGGGTTAAAAAGCCATGTAAATACATACATTATTCATTCTTTCTTTAAGTAATAAAGAAATTTAAATTCAAATTCAAGCACCTTAATGCATAACAAATGGTGACTGAGTCTTGTTCTATTTATTTAACCAGTAGACTATATAAATATTTAATTCTATGAGAAGGCTTACATTTCACTTTCTTTTGGTGGATATTCTTCTATTTTCTGTTTTGGAAGTTTTATTATTTCTTTTGATCTTTCACTAAAAATGATGGTATAAATTTTTATTTCAAATTGTTTACACCAAATTTCACTGCACTCTGAATTTAATAAATGAAAAGCTATTATTAATGATTTTTTAAAAAAAAAACAAGAAATGAAACCAATTCTCCAGAGTAGAATGAAAGTTATTTCTAAGTTGAAAGCTGTAGTCGAGAAAGAATTTAATGAAATGCATTTAATTCAAGTGAAACTGTTTTTAAGTTGATACCAATGTGTTATCTTAAATGTAGATCTTTAAGTTTTGTTGGCTTTAGTTAGTAGATTGTTGTTTGTTTTCTCTAGGGAAAAAAATTCTGTAATCCGTAAGTGAAATTCATTTACTTGTACTGTGTATGTTCCATGTTTTGGACTTGATAGCTTCTGAAAACATTTTCAAACTAACTTTAATTAACTAGTTTTACAATTGTTTTATAAATTTTTGCCTAACCAATAGCTTAAATTTCACCTAAAATTTCTTCTAATAGTGTTATATTGCTGTCTGTCACAGATAGAATTAGGGGCAAAATAGTCTCAAGAATAGCAGCACACCACTTAGTGACATGAAATCTAATATTTTTCTCTCAAAGTTGGATGGACACTGTGTCTGGATAGCAACTTCTGTTCCTCAAAATTCACATCCATACATACACACACAGTCTGCACAGAACATGCTCACATAACCAAGGCCTCTGGTCTACTGGTACTGTGGTCTCCAGGGAACAGGATGCTGACTACAGCTGGTCAAAGCATGGTCTGCTCTCAGGCCTTTACATAGCTAAGTTCCTCCTTGGACTCAGCCTTTGGCATAGTGCTGGACATTCATGGATGTGCCTCCCAACAGGACACTACTGTTTTTACTCTTTATCACTCTCTGACAGATATTGTTACAGTCTGATTTTTAAAGTTACTAGAAATGCCTCTGCCTGAATTAAGGTGCAAATTGCCAAAGTCAATAGTATGGATTTTATCAAATAGTAAATATGAGAGAGAGACAGAGACAGAGAAAGGGAGGGAGGAAGAGAAAGAAATAGAAAAGTGGTGGGGGTACAGAAAGAGAATGAAAGAGACAGATTAAAGAAAATACCACTACTTTGTGGTCCCACCAGCATCCCAATGATCCTCTCCAGCTGGTCTTCTTGGTGGTGAGGGTCCCCCCAAAAAACTTTGAAGCCAATTGATTAATACATGTTCAGGCCCGGTGGGAATGCCCAGGCACCTCCGCTGGGGCAGGGGGCCAGTTTGACAGTCTCTTGCAGCAGACTCTGGATCAATTTCATCACTTTGCATCTCATGCAGTCCCATGGTACAAGGCCTCAGGAATAAGTCTGGGGAGCACTTTGGGGGTGTTTGATGGATTATGACTCCCCCTCATATGCCTCTCACATGAATGTGATGCCTTAGGTTTTACTTTTATATTTTTCCAGTTCTGTACTGCTTAGTGTATAACTCTGAAGTTTCTTTTGGCCTGTTAGCTGCTGTTCTCTCATGCTAAGATAGACATAACAAACCCTCTCTAAGTTTGCTCTCCAAGGACACCCAGAATGTCCTAGGCCCAAAATCTGTAAACTAACATCTTGAGAAGGGGGGTAAGCTTGGAGAAATTACATCATTAGCTAAAGCTTTAACTGGCGAATTTATGCTGATGTGCAAATGGACCAAAGCTATAAGAGTGTGAAGAACTTGTGACTCAGCACCCATCTTGGGGGTCCTTTTTGGATGTAGCCTTTGTCTCCACAAGGTGTGCCTTTGAAGGCCTTTCAAATAAATACCTACCTTTACTCCCTTACTCCTGTCTAGCCTCTGTTTCTACGCAGCCACTTCAGGCATCAAATGTCCTGTGGATGTGGTCTTCCCGGGGTTGGGGGTTCCATAGCTGGACTGGGTTGTGTAAGGGAGGATGGGTGTTCAGTGCGTCTGACCCGAGGTTACACCACACACCCAAAACCTCCTCCTTCCCCCCTCGGCTGGGGTGGGAGTCTGTGTAAATGTGCCCTCAGCAAACAGGTCTGTGGCCTCCACTACCCTGAACCCAGCCAGAGATGATTCTCAGCACAGCTGCTGGGTTTGGTTTTCTTGTGGATGCATTCTTCTCCCTCACCCTTGTTTGTTTCTTCCTAGACCTCTGATGATTGAACAATAGTGTTTTATCTTGAATTCCCTTAGGTGACTTAACTTACAGGCCAAAGTTCCCCTTAGGAGGCATCTTCAGGGAGGGGAGGGCTTCAGTGGCTGTAGCTTCTTTATACACTTTTGCCATGAGGGCCAAAACCCCTTCATAACAACGTTTAAGCTATGAACCATAACATTTTAGTCTCTGACAAATATTCAGCACAGATGGACAATGGCTGTGTTCAAACTGTAACCCCAAGCCAATGTCTATTACTTTCTTGATATATAAAGCCAATTAGTAGTCAAAAGTCTAACGTGCATTATCACCTTTTTACTTTCCTGCCCTCAGTGTGTTAGAAGGAAATATATTTAGAGCTTCTGTCTCATTTTTTTCTTTCCCAGATATACCTAAATCATTAGAGTTCAGTAGATGAAGTCTGGAGCCTTTGGAAACCCTCTCCCCTTAAAAAATTAGCTGCTTTTGTTTGTTAGCAAATGTCAGAATCATTTAATGAGTTAGAGCTGGACAGATGGACTAAAGATCTCATTTGTTTGAGCATGCTTTTAGGTAAGCTTCACCATATGACAATTTTTAAATATAACTAAACACTAAAAAATGTTTTATAATAATTATGGCCTATTTTTCATACCTTTATATACTAGGAGCTGTTTGGTAACATTTACTAGTATAGATTAATGTAATTTTTGTAATTTTGCTAAATAATAAATATCTTTCAGTGTGTAATTAGTATTTCACAAAGAATGAGATTCACTTCACTGAATTATATTATTAAGTACATGACTTACTAGAGTTCCAGTAAGTTACCAGTCTACATTATTTTAGCCAGAATAAGCAATGAGTAGGAATATTTATTTGTACCCAAAAGTAAAAATTACAATCCTCCTTTTTCAAATTTTTTTATATGATTAGTTAGCTCTGTTTTCCATTTGATATTCAAAGCAGCCTCATAAATGAGCTCATGTTTTGTTCTTTATTTCAAAACACCATTCTTAAAAAAAAAAAGCCAACTATGTTTAAAATATTTCTTTGCAGTTCAGGAGCAATTTAATGCAGTATTTTTAGTTCCGTTTTGGTAGGTTCCAAACTTAATGTCATTTATTGTTGCTCCCAATATTCCCACATAAATTTATTTTCACCAGATTCTGCATTACTTGGCTTTTTTTTTTTCTTTCCCACATCTTTACTAGTGTTGAAAATAAATCAAAATAAAAATTCACTCACAAAATACAGCAAAACACAATTGACCTCTAATCCATGTTTACAAAGTAAGATACTAATATTCATGCTGTGTTAAATTTCTTCTCATTCTTCTACCTGTTAATTTTAGCAATATTCACAAAAGATTTTGGCACAGGAGAAAGTAATGAATATTGAGGTGTGTGTTACTTAATACATGCTAACATTGCAGAAGGCATTTATTTTTATATTTTATAAAATGGAAGGCATCTGTTGTTTCAGATTGTTATTTATTTGAAGTTTTAATATAACTTTCATCTAGATTGACTGTTTCTTATTTATCTTGCACAATTTAATATTTCATCTTCCTCAAATGACTGTAGTAATTTTTCTTCAAGGTAATTTCTGTTATAATCCCATGTTTCTTCTTCTTGTTTTTCCCTTTTCTTTTGCTTTTTTCCTTTTTCCTAATTGATATGCTTCATAATTCTTCCAGTTAATATGTACCTTCTATTTTGGATTGGAATGTCAAAACCTGAAAGAACTCTATATGGAAGCTACAGCTCATATAGTACAGCTGCCCCTGAAGCTATAATTCTGATGCCCTTTCCTGGTCTTAAAATTAAGAGAGCTAAGAGGAGAAAGAGTTTTTACCTCAGAATTTATTTAAGGATCCTTAGGTGTGCTGAAATGCGTATCGAAATGCACCCCGAAATTCCCACCAAAGAAAATGGCCACCCATGATGTGATGTGAATACAATTATATGCCTTGCAAAAATTAGCATATCTATCAAAGTTGCCCCAGTGAGGGACTCGAGTGAGACTCCTCATTGAGGAACCTTCCCCCTGGATGGGCCTGTCTTTGTTTACAGAATGTGTTCTGGAGAGGACCTTGGTGTCTGGGGTTTTTAGAATGTTTGGTCTTTAGGCTTAACTAAATACTAGGTCTAAGAGGAGTTATCAAACTTAAAGAATTTTAACTATATAGGCTAAAAACACTAAGAATATATAAAGCTATATAAAATAGTGTATAAAAGGGGTATAAAAGGTGTATAAAAGAAAAAGGAAAAAATCATCATGGCATCAATTCCAGTTAAAAAAAATCTACTAAGAAAACTACTTGATACCTATATTTTATATACTATTGAACTGAAAAATAGCTAGTACAATAAAACTATAATCCTGGAAGCCTAAATTTTGTAATTTCTAAGAATTAATACTAGACAACTTCTTTAAAGCTGAACTGTTGTGAGTCTGTTTCCAGACAGCATTATAATGCACTGTTTTTGCTATCACTTTCAGCCTTGTTCTTCCCATTCTTCCTGATATTCTTATCCTTTCTTGAAAGAAAGATAGTCACTCAATTTGGGGCCAACCTCTGCTACTGAAAAATTCACCTTCTGGTTTTCTTCCACATAAGAATTAAGTGCTTTGGGACATATTTAATAAAGGGCAAAACCAAAAAGAGACAGTGCTGACTCTGTGCCAGTTCAACATATTACTCAGTCATTAGAGCACTCTTAAATCTTGCTTAAATACTTTGACAAACTGAACAAATTTTATGACACGTTCCCTGCCTTCTGCTGTGAGTCACATACAGTCTTTCCTCTTGATGCTGTTCCGTTTGATATTTGGTGACCTGAATGTAGAACAGTATTACACCATAGAGATGAGGTCATTAAGACAGTAACTTATTCCTCTTCATACTTAATTCCAAACAGAAACCTAAATTCAGTTCCTGTAAGTTTTTAAGAGAAAACTGATAGCAAGTAATGATTTAATCTCATACTGTGTGTGTAACCAACAAAATTCAAATTGAGAAAGGTTAATTCATGAGGAATAAAGCACAGATAGAACATATATAGAGGAGTCTACCATTGTTTACTGTAGTAAGGCTTATCGTTAGTGAAGTGTTTGACATTGTTCCTATAACATCTTTATAGGTAAGCGGGTAAAACATAGGTTAGATAAATGCATGGTGAGGGGGATTGAAAAATGACTCCATGACTTTGGTCGAGAGGGTTGTGATCAGTGGTAGAGTCCAGCTGGAGGCAAGTCATCAGTTCTGTACTCTGTGGTCAGTGCTAGGACCAGTGCTGTTTCACATCTCATTTATGGCCTGTATGCTGAGACAGTGTGCATGCCAAGAAAGGTTTTACGGTATGAAACTAGGAGTGGGAGGTAATGCACTAGAGAGTTGTGCTGTCATCAGAAGGACCACAACAGCCTGCAGAATTAAACTGAGGAGAACGTCCTGAGGTTCAACTAAAAGAAAGGCAAAAATCTGCACCTTGAGAGAAATGACTCCAGGCACGTATACCTGCTAGGGACTGACTAGGGGTGAATGGCTGGAAAGCAGCTCTGCTGAGGAGGACCTTGGATTTCTGTTCAACAGCAACCTGACAATGGGCCAATAATGCTCCCTTGTGTCAAAAAAGGCTGATAGAATCCTGAGCTATATCAAGCAGAGCATTTCCAGTGAGTCAATGGAAGTGATCCTTCCCCTTGCTCAGCACAGGTGAGGTCACAGCTAGATTTCTGTGTCCAGTTAGAGGTGCTCCAACACAATAAACATACGGATGTACTAGAGAAATCCAGAAGCAGTCCACAAAGATGGCTAGGAGATTGGAACATCATGTATAGTCTCACCCAGCTTGAACACAGACAGGGTTGGCAGATAGAGAGCTCTTTCTCAGTTCCAGGGGTGGTGGAGCAGTTTGGTTAATTCTAGACATAGTAAACAACACATATTCTACCTAGTTATGGAAGTCCCTCCAGAGGTCAACATACGACTTCTTCAAGGAGCAAGTGGCATTCAGCAACATGAGACAGAGTAACAATAGGTCTGTGATGCCCTTTACTGTGAGATTAACCAGTCACTGAAACAGCTTGCCCATAGACTATGGAGCCCTATCCTTGATGAAATTCAAGAAGGGAGGGTTGGACCAAATGGCCTTTCAATCTTAACTATTCTGTGGACTTTATTATGAGGAAAGGTTGAGATAGTTGAGATATAATAGTAGCTTTCTAAAGAATTTCTCTCTTTGTTGTTAACTAATCATTTAAAAAGTCTTCATATTCAAGATTTGCATATTCAAAAGATTTGTTTTGTTTTATTTTCTTTTAAATTCTGAAGATGAGCATTCAGTTACAAACACTAAAACAAAACAAAACCCCAAACAAACAAACTTGCAAATGTCTGGTTTCTTCCATTTCTGAGGCATAAAGTGTACTTTCAGTGTCCCAAGAGGTATTCATTACCCTCCCCTTAAAATAGCAGAAATAGATATTTGAAGTAAAATTCAAAATTTCCTATTCTTAGAAGGTTTTCTAACTATGTAATTCCCAACTCCTAGATAACTACATTATTCTTGTCTTATCCTTTCCTGCATAAAAAATAAATAATTCTAATCAGAAGAAAAGTGTTCAGACTTTCTGTATACATCTCTTAGGCATCATTTTTAATCATTTCCTACATCTTGCCACTTCTAAATTTGGAAAAAATACATTTGTCTACAAAAATACTTTCTAGACCTAAGAAACTAAAACTAACATTTCAGCTGAAAATTTAACAGCCTTCTGTTTTATGTAGGAAAGTCTTTAAGATATACATAATAATGAAATTTGACTTGTGCAACAGGATCACACTTGGCTTGGTTCAGTTTATCACTCATCATATTTTTTGAGCATTTTCTCCAGTCGTTTATTTCCCATTTCCCAGTTGTGATTTTGATATTTCTTGATTGAACACAGAATGTCACCCATGATTTTACTGGATTTAACTGATTGATTAGTGATTATTGATCAATAATAATTATTGATTATTATAGGTTTTAAATCATTCCTCCAGTTTAATCAAGATAGTTTAAACTCTAGTTTTGTCCTCAGAAATTGTAACCATTTCCAACTCTGAGAGAGAATAGATTTTCTATGTACCCTTTTTATTGTATTATCTAAATAATTCAAACAATTATTTCATTGAACCTGCTAGATGTACTGTACTCTACATGGAATGTTCTGCTAGTTTTCCTCTGAGGCACTGTTAACTCTTCTTCAAAGTACATGCTTTAAGTGAGCTGTACAGCCATCTTAGTGCTGTGATCGTCTAATCTAAGGTTAGACTTTCTAAGTCTAATTATGAAGATGCCATGAAAAACAAAATGTCAATCAAATCAAGTAAGTTATATTTTTCTTTCTCCTGCTAACAACTAAACCAGAAATTTTGTTGAAGCAAGACTTAAAATTGTTTAGCTTGATTTGTTCTTGACAAATATATCAGTATAAGTATTACTATAACACTAAACCAGCCCAATCTAATCTCAGGATCTTACAGAGAAAACAGCCCTGTAAGCAGGAAACAGATGCATGATCTCCGCTTTATGATATTTATGAGTTAAATATAGTACAGAAGATAACAGATGCACTCTGACAGACTGAAGAATACTCAGAAATAATAAGACAATATTGGTCAGTGAGAGAAGGAATGATCTGTGTGCAGTAGCAGTCTAAAAATATTTTTTTTTCTGGTTATGGATATATATTCATTTTTATAATACATATTCTTGCTTTTATTCCAAAATAACTGCATATGTTTTTTAGTCTTTTTTTTAACTTAAACATACTTCCAGATCTTTGCAGCCCAAAAATCTGCTGCCAAAATTGTTTATCTTCTCTGTCATTCTGCCCACCTCCCTCCCCATAACATTTGAAACATGTCAGTAATTTCCCATTATGCTCCAAGTCAAATTCATATCAGTTACATGGTTAGCTTACTCCACACTTAACACCTTGTCTTTACTTCCCACAATGCTGCTCAAAGGATGGCAGCCTTTTTTGCATCTCTATGTTTCTTTAACAAATGTTACTTGACAGGATCTAGATTTCTAAATACGTATGGAAAAAAAACGTCAAAAAGTTAAGTACTTGTCTTAAGAAGAATGATCCAAACTGCCTAAATTTTTTATGTATTTAGTGGAAAAGGGCTGCAGCTCCTTTGTGCCTCCAAAGGATATTATTTAGACTTCTGCTTTTCTTGTATTTCTCTGAAATCCTGCTCATCAATATGGGGAGAATTTTTAATGACCAAAATTATTTTCTAGTGACTGAATATAAATAGTTTTTGTGGTTTAACCCTAACAGAAAGCTAAGCACCACAGATCACCTCATTCATTCCCCCAAATGGGATGAAGGAGAGACTCAAAAGAGTAAGAACGAGAAAAGAAGAGGCTCAAGATAGAGACAGTTTAATAGGTAATGCAAAAGCTGCACACATGAGCAAAGCAAAGAAAGGAATTCATTCATCACTTCCCAGACAGGCAGGCAGGCAGGTGTTCAGCCATCTCCAGAAAACCTTATTGCTCCAAACATCCCCTTCTTCCTTCTTCTTTCATCAGCTTTTATTGCTGAGCATGATGTCATATGGTATGGAATACCCCTTTGGTCAGGTGGGGTGATTTGTCCCACCCATGTCCTCTCCCAGCTTCTTGTGCACCATCGGCCTCCTTGATGGCGGGGTGTTGTGAGAAGCAGAAAAAGCCTTGAAACTGAGCACTGCTTAGCAGTAAATAAAGTATGAGTGTGTTATCAACACTGTTTTGGTCACCAATCCAAAGCATAGCAACACACACCTGCTTCTATGAATAAAATTAACTCTATCCCAGCCAAAACTAGTAGACTGCTATTTCATCTGTTAACCTTCAAACCGTGTGTAGAAGTTAAAGTCAAATTATTTCTTGTCTCTTCCTTCTCTGTTTTTCATACAATTCTTCCTAAACAATAAATTGCACTTCAAAACCTTATGGATTATATATTCTTTCCTAATATGAAATCTTCTAAGCCTTGTCTCCAGGATCCAGAGCAAGGCATCTAGTCTCTTGGCTCGTATAAGACCAGAATCCACTTTCATATAGATTTGAATGCACACATAGTCTAAACTGTTCCTATTATTCATATTCTTTATGGACTTCTAATTCTCTTTCATAATTAAGATAATTGAAAAATGTGCACGTTCAGTACCGGAAACATTTTCCATGTGGATTTGGAGACTTTGTGTTTTTTCTTTCTACTCATCAGACAGTTATGAAGAAGCCAAGGAAGGAAATCACATGAAGTGGTAATGGAGGTAAATGGAAATGAGTTTATCCTGCTAAAGCATAGTAGAACTGGGAAAGACTTCTGAAATTTTATCATTTTTACTCTTGTGTCTTGCTTTAGACCAGAGATTTTGATGTCAGTTCTTTATTAATTGGATTGTGTCCAGAAAAGGGCCACGAAGATGATCAGAGGACTGGAGCACCTCTCCTATACAGACAGGCTGAGAGAGTTGGCAATGTTCACTCTGGAGAAACAAAGGCTTAGAGGTGACCTTCTAGCGACTCCCCAGTACTTAAAAGGAGCTACAAGAAAGATGGAGATGTATTTTTACAAGGCCTTGAAGTAATAGGACAAGGGATAATGGTTTTAAGCTTGGAGAAGGTAGACTTAAATTAGATGTTTGCTAGAAGATTTTTGCTGCGAGAGTGGTGAGGCACTGGAACATGTTGCCCAGAGAAGTTGTGGATGCCCCATCTCTGTTAGCACTCAAGGCCTGGCTGGATGGGGCGCTGAGCAACCTGGTCTAGGGGAAAGTGCCTCTGCTCATGGCTTTTCGGTACCTTTATTACAGTAATTATTTGCTCAGACTGACCCTTGAGAATGGTTTCATGAGGAAGACCATTTTCTGTATGTTGCAGTGATGATGTAAAACTTTCCTAAAACAAACAAAACCAAAGAAAAATGTATGAATTATAATTAATTATGAAATGCTAAAATATTTTACTAAGCTATGTCTAAAATGTCAAATAAAAGATGGTCTACAAGCAAAATTCTGACCCTGAGGCTAAATGGCTCTGTCTGGCTTGCATTTATTTCATGAAGAAGCAAGTTCGTTCCAGACAGTTACTTGACAGTTACATCCCTTGAACCTCTGCTTATGAGCAGAACTGAAGCATCATTTTATGCAGTAAAAATATGAATAATAAGAGTATTAATCTGGAAAAAGCTTTACTAATGTAGTGAACTTGTCTTTTTTTTTCCATAGAAGGATTTTATGTATAAGAAAACAGAAAAAAAAGTCTTTTTCATGAAAGCTTGAGATTTTTCCTTTTTTTTTGAAGAAAGGGTCTCTGAAGAGCACTTTTGTTACTTTTTCTTGAGCACTCAACTGGTCTGTCTAGTGCCCTTGGTAACTCTTCCAGCAAACACACCATGAGGTACTATTTCAGGATGAGGACTATAGGTATGACACTTCTTTGTGTAGGTAGCTCCATATATAGGGTTAAACATCAGAGACAGATGGTATTTCACAACACTGTAAGTTAGCAGTATGTGGAAAGGTTACACCCTTTCATTTTGTTTCAAATAGAGGGATCCTTGGCTTCTGCATTTCCTTTCCATATTTCAGGTTTAAGTACACCAAAGTTCAGTGTCCTGCTCAAAGCAGTTCAGGATTTTATTCAGTTGGACCTTCAAAATGTCCAAGATTTATTTATATTTTTTAGGCAAGTGGGTAATTTATGAGCAATTTTTTAAGATTCTTGTCATGTACTGATGTGCAGTGATTGCTATGTCTGTATTTCATTTTCTACCTGCATATACGATTCTGGCCTCCTTTTTAGGAGGATGTTTTCACCAGGTTATAAGCACTGTGAGGAAATTGAATTGGTATTTATAGTGATATGGACACAAGATTCCTAAATCTTATTAAAACCTATCAAAAAATACAGCAAATACCATCTCTCCTCTGGACTTCAAAGCCTATCAAATTGACCTCTATGTATTTCTAACCCTAGAGTGTGATAAATGCCATTGTACCTGTGGCTGCATTGTGGCTGTGGGGAATCTCATAAAATAACTGTTGTGATGGCCTGACACATCTGGAATGTATCCATCTTACCCAGGTAAGAGGTAGCAGAAACATCTAATATTCATTTAAATGTTTTGGAATCTACAGTATTAAAGAAGATGGGCTGTGGTTTTTTTTTTTTCCATTTAACTTTACTGAGATTTAATGGATGTGCTAGGTTGTAGTGTCATCTAGATTTCTAAACACTATTATTCTCATTTTTAAGTATGAAAATATTTGAATATCTTTGTTAGGAACTTTTGTGGTTGCTAGGGTTGCAGTAGCTGAAAATGTTCCAGTCTAAAGCAGACTGATCTTTCCTGTAAAATGTTCCATATGAAACAATTATTTTCTGCTTAGTCTGCTTCAGGTCAGTTCATGTCCTTAAGCTGTGCAAGGGGTCATTAAAATAGTGTGATTAAGGCTTTGTTCACCCTGGAAAGTAGCGCAGTGTGAGGGACATAAATACTTCCTGTTGGAGGAAGGAAATGAATTGCCTTAAGGTTCTTACTCCTTCAACAGAGATGGGGCTAGTAAAATGCAATAAATTACCCCACCCAGAATCCAATCTTCTTCTTAGCGTAGATGTTGTGGTGATGGTGTTAGAGTTCATCCTTTCAGTAAATTTTTGACAGAATCATTCAGATGCATAGTAATTATTTCTTTTCCGACTAGGAAGTAGGAGTTTCAAATCCATAGTGGTTTTCAGACTAGAACCTGTTTCACAAAAGCTCTCTGTAGGTTCACTCTTCACTATTCACCTTTAAATTTTAATACTGTCTGTGTAAGACTATATCTTTCATAGGAGCTGGAGAAGAGCAATGGAAATTGTAACAATAATCTAAATGTTGTGCTTATGTGGGAAAAGAACCTGAAGTTTGGTCCCTGCTAATTTTATTTAACAGTTGTAGATTCTGCTTAGCACTGGTAGCTAAATTTGCTGAAGCCTTAGATGGTGAACTTTCACCTAGATATGTTATCATTTACTTGGTTAAGTAGAAGAAGGCCCCAGAGCTGGTTCAAATCAGAAGTTAAGGAAGCTACAATAAACAGCAGAAGCTGCAACCTTTAAGAGACAAGAAAAGAAACACCCCACCTAGTGGTGATAAAATGACCCAACGAAGAGAGGGAGGACCCCTGACTCCAATATTACCATTGGTCCAAATTCTTGTGTTAGGTGTGGGGAACTTCAATTTAAGGGTATAATTGCTGATGTTTTTCTTTGTTCAAGGTCCCTCTGGGAGGCACACAGCTCAAACTGTAATGCCACTAATAAATTTTTAAAAAGTACTTCTATAGAGGAATCTATCTTTCAGCTAATTGATTCAGTGGAAACCTAGAATAGTCTAGAGATTCATGCCAGCTGTGGTAGCTGTGATGCGTAACTTCCATAGTATAATGTTGTTCTAATGCAAGACAAAAATAATTCAGTCCCAGAACTGGAGCATCTCACCCTCTCCTTTCTTCTTCCCTATTTCAGCTGAGTTTTTTATTCTGCTCGTTTCTTTCTTACTTTTTTTTTTTCTCTCTTCCTGCCTACCCACCAACTTTTTTTCCCTAGCAATGCACATGCACTCCTCAAAACTGGGCGAGAAGCAAATGTGCATTCTGAAACTCTGGGTTTCTGACCATGCGTGTGTAACTAAAACCTAACCATGTGAACAGACAGGTAAATCTTGAAAGCATTTTGTAAGATTTGGTCATATTCTTTGGGGATTCTGGCCTGCAGTGAGTTTTGTAGGATAGGATGTGTAAAAAAAAGTCTTAACACAACTCATTCTAAATTAATGTATTTTTCTATAAGTAAATATGAGAATTTAAATAAAATTTTCAAGAATATGACCATCTTAGGTAGTTCAGGAAGTCTCAGGACTCGCAACTTTATCAAACAAAGGAACCCCACATTTCTGAATGCATTCTGTACTAAATTCTGTATACCAAGACACTGAAAAATCAATGATGCTGAACATTTTATGCAAAAAATTTACATTCTTATAAGTAATGACCACAGGACTAAATTTGAAAAAAAGAAGAACGCTACTAACATAAAAAAATAATTTCTGGTAATGTACATATGAATGTAATATCATGTTGCAAAGTTTGTGCAAGTATTTTTCAAACATATACATAGTCCATTTGTTATGAATGAGACAGCTGATTTGAATTAATGTAGTTGCAACCTGTAATTTACAGACTTTATAGATTCCCAGAGTTTAATGGGAAAAGGACAATCAGAGCATACAGCCGAGCCTCCCATACACCACTGAGTTTCAGCGGCTTAAGTTATGAAAGTGACTATGCGCAAAGTTTGCAAATAGAAAATGACTAATTCTTTCAGATGCATTTTAGGGAATGCTGATGAAATTCGAATATTCTCTAAATATTTGACAAGGTAAGGAGAGCATTGAATAATTAACACAGAGTAGTAAATGGTATAATTACCAGGGAGATCCTCAACAGTCTTACTGACAGCCGGGTAGATTTTCTTTGGCCATGTTATACAACCTCCATTTTTATATTTCTTTGATATTACTAATCTGAATTTGGCAATAGATTGGTATTTTTACTTGTTATCACTTGAATGAGTCTATGCAAATTTAGGTGAAAATTTGATTAGGTTTAGAGAATCCTGCAATGTATGCTTACTGCAGTTATTTTTAATAATTTTTCTAATAAAGTTTCAAACATTTGTGAAGTTTGGATTACAATAATTCACAGAAAGTTACTGACTTTTTTGTGTCTTAATGTAAAAAATGTTTTATCGACAGAATAATTGGAATATATATTGCAAATTGCATCCTGCAATGTATCAAATGCAGTGTAACCAGCCTGTCAAAAGAGGAGGGCAACAAACCTGTTGAGAGTGCTAGAAGAAATGTCCCACAAGGAGTGGTTGAGAACTCTGTGTTTACCTAATTTGGAGAAAAGAAGGCTGACAGATGACCTCACTGATCTCTAAAGTTTCCTGAGGAGGAGAAGTGGAGATGGAGGTACTTAGCTCATCTCCCTATGGTCCGATGACAGGACAGTTCAAAGCTGCATCAGGGGTCAGACTAGATGTTAAGAAAGATTTCTTTACTGAGGGGGTAGTCAAATCCTGGAACAGGCTTTCTAGAGAGGTGGTTGATACCCCAAGACTGTCAGTGTTAAACAGACATTTGGACAATGCCCATAGCAACATGATTTAACTTTTTGTCAGTCCTGAAGTCTTCAGGAAGTTGGGCTAGATGATCACTGCAGGTCCCTTCCAACCGAAATACTCTCCCCTCCCATCCCTCTCCCTCTTGTCATCCTTTTTAGATTTCACCTACTGATTTCAGACCATTTCTTCATATTATTAAGATAATTTTGAATTCAAGAACCACACTTCAGAGGGCTTGCACTCCCTACTGTTTCATGTCATTTGGAAATTTTTAAGTGCACTCTCTAGTTCTATCAAAGCTACAGCTGAAAATACTGAACAAAACAAATTCCGGCATAGGTCCCCATGAACCCCACTAGAAGGACAGTCTGATAACCTAAATGTAAAGTTATTTTCTTGATGATACATCCACCTTCTTGGTTATTTTACCTTCTTAAGCAGTATATTTTTATGAAAATGTCATTTAAACCAAAGTTCACCTAGTCAAAGTGAATCAGTTTTATTACTTCTTTTATGAACTCTGCCAGGTTTTCTATGAAAAGACTAAATTAAATTAGTTTGACACAGTAAATTCTTAACAAATCCCTACTTGATGATTCCTGACAACTCTATTCTTATCTTTTCTGCATATTTTTATCAAATTTAGATATTTAACCGAATATTCATAGGCTTTTTCTCATTTTCTGCAGTGCTGAAGCTAAAGAAACTTGTTATTGATTAATTAGTGAGTCCTCTTTTTCTCACTTTTATTTATAGACCTAATGCTTCTTTTAAACCTCTTACAAGAGAAGAGCTGAGCAATCATCACTGGTGGTTAAAACAATATTTTAGTTAGGTCTTTGCATGCCGCAGCTTCACCAAGGCATCTTACAATCTAATTTAAGTAGTAATTTCTTCTTGCCATGTTCTGGTCTATGTTACTATCCTACTGGCCAGTCAGAACTCAACTCTTACGTTCTAGAAATCAGAACATAATAACAGATTCATTGACCTTTTCTGTATCATCTATTTTTTTAAATGTACTTCACAATTAATTAAGGCACTTGTAGTTTATTTTGTCTTCTTCTCTACTTAACTTCTTCTATTTATTTCATTCTCCATAAGTTGTAGCTCATCTTTCAAACTCTAAGCTTCTTATGTGCTTGTTTGATACTTTAAGTTTATTTATATATTTATTTAGTATAGCCCTATTTTTATTTTTCTATGACTACATTTTGTATTCAGACTGTTAAAAGAGTTTGTGGCATAAAAGTTTCTTACCACAGTTCATAACTTTATATACCACTAAAGAAAAATCTACTGCATTTTGTTTTGAGTCATCTTTAGCTCTTCTTTTATTTGGGTGTAAGCCAAGGAACAAGTTATTGATGTGATGCAAGAAGAATTACAATTACTGAATAACCACTCTGCATCTCTATGACCTTGGTTGTCCTTGATAATAATCAGGCAAAGCAACAAAGTGTTCAGAGAATGGAAAAATAAGAGACTTACCATAACGGATGGTGATAACAATTCAGAAACCATGAAGGAGCTGTCATGTTATAAAAATTAATTTATATTTATTCAGTGGTATGTTTTTAATAATTCTTTACATTCAGAATGATTTCTCCAGTAGCCTTTTAAAAATATTGCAGTGGGAATTTCACATCATTCAGCTATTTTGTATTCCACCCTTAAAACCTCACGTGAAACAGAGGTAGTCCATATATATAATTTTTTTATGTTCTTTTGCAAACACTTATACGCCTATCCCATTTTACTGATATTTCTACAAGGCAAAGTGTGTTCTAGCACAAATTATAAAGGCATACTCTGTTGTGTAGTGGTAGCTTTATTGGTTTTGGCTTGTGCTTCCAAGTCAGCAAATGATTGTTGCAATATACAGTCATGCTTCCCATTGTTCTGAAGAGCATAGATGTATTATGATTTGGGTTATTCATCACATCTCTGCTTTTTAGTTATTTCTAGGCTTTGAACTCAGGAGTTTTTTATCATCCCTTTGCAACATGGCATTCAACCCTCGAAAGCAGGGAACTATCTTTAAAATGTCCCATTTTAGTCTAGAATTCACACTGTCAACTGAATATGTCTCCAGACTACTGTCGGTGCTGGTCGGAGCACCACTGACTCTGAAAGGGAGTTTCAGTGCCTTGTTCATGTCTGAATTCTGGAAAAGCGGCGTTTGGATGTATAGATTCAAAGCTGAATAAGTTTCTTCTTTGTTGCTGCCTTATAAAGTAGCATATTTTTTATGACATGATTATTTTCTGGGACTCTAATACCATGAATGAATAAGATAATAGGTTGGCACAGCAGCATTTCCATCTCCTGCATAATTAAATGAACCATAACAGTCTAGTGATGTTCTAATTTTGTTTGGCTTTGAAACTCACAGTACAGAATAGATTCTTCTGTTCAATCTTTTACATGTGTGAGCAATTTCTAGGTGAAGCAGCTGGACCTCTACTTTTCATCTCTTTTTTTCATACCTTTCCTCATCTCAGAAATATGTTTAAACTTTCTAGGTAACAAAATATTATTTACTCAGACTTGGTAGAGTGTCCAGATTTTATGCAGGTCCCATATGTTTTCTTGTGCATGTGTATGACAAAGAAATAAAAATTCTTAAAAAGTCTTAGATTCACTTAGGTGGACCTTTATACATTACAAATATGTAGATTCTTTTATATATAATTTTTCCTCTCCTGATTTGAGAGCAAAAGATTATTATAAAAACCCAAACAAACCAAACTCAAACCCCTATTTTTTTTTTAATTCAGATTAGAAATTAATTCTAAGTAATTTTGAATTACACAAAAAATTGTAAATAGGTGGAAAGAAAAATTATTGTGTTCCATGTTTCAACAAGAAGAATACAGAACTTAATGTAATAAACCACTTCACATGGGGAAAGCTATTAAAGCAAATGGAAAAGATCTTAGACTTGCTAGCAGCCAAAAGCTTACTTTAAGTAAGTGCTCTTCAAATATAAAGTTCCAAGTGGTCTGAAAAACAGGAAAAATAAGAACTGGCTTTGTTTGTGAAGACTTAGCAAAATATTAAATCCAGAACAAAGACACTTTCCAGAAAAGAAAATAAATTCTAAAATAGAAAAAAGCAGTGTTCGTTTCAAATTTGGCTTGAGTTGGAAGGAGGTTGGAAATAAAGCAGTTTCGTCTGATTTAAGTATTAGGATAAGGTATTTGTATATTTTTTTAATTCCAGATTTATTCACAGATGAGTAGCTTAAGTATGTTAATGAAAACTGATGCTGGAACACATCCATAAGTTCAACTCTGTGGAAGAAGAACAATGCAATTATCACATACAATCAAAAAGACAAAACCTACATTCTTAAAAATTCTGCATAAATTATATTTTATATGACTTTGAAATCAAATTTCTTATTCATTTAATATACTATAAATATTGTACAACTTTGACTTGGTTTTTGGTTGATCGCTATAAAAATATGTAGCATATATATATTTTTCCTGGAGTACGGAAAAATCACCATTTGTAGGGAATTGAGGCATTCTTATTCCTCTTAAAACTAAAATTTTTATTTTAAAACATATAAACATTTAGATGGTTAGTTCAAGTTCCATCTTCCTGTCTAGTCCAAATCAGTATGTATATTCCCTTCAGAAAAAATTTCTCCAAAGTAAACCAATTAAGATTTAACAAAAAAAATCACAGAATTAGATATTTTCAATTAATTAACAATGGTATTAATTTTAAGTAACACTTTTTTTTTTTGGTCACTTTTGACTGTGTTTTTTCTCATTTGTCCCATTCAATGAGAACAACTATCTATATTATTATTATTATTATCATCATTATTGTTGTTGTTGTTGTTGTCGTTATTTTGTTGTTGTTGTTGTTGTTGTTGTTATTATGTGTATATTTCTCTTAGGCTGTGAACTAATGTGGACAATATCAAAGCTACTAGGACTCTTCAGTATGTGAAACATTTTAAGTATAGTACTAAACTCATTAGTTTCTATGGAAACAATTGCTGGTTTATAGGACATAACAGACTATGTATTTACAGAAACACCAGAAATGAAAGTAGAATAATATGAACTAGACGGATTCAGAAAGGGTACGCTTGCCAGAACGATGCTGGAACATCTTTTTATATCAGAAAGAATGTACATCACTGTCATGGGTAGATGAGTTGGTAGAAAAAGAAGGCTGAAAGAATAATGGAAGATATGGAACAACTCAAGCTTAGAGATCTGTAGTGATCACTGCAAGGCTAATATTTCACAAAACTGAAGTACCTGTTCAGATCCTCTTTAAACTATGGAAAGCGAATTCTCATATTAATTCTTCAGATATTACACAGAAAATGGCAGTCCAGTGTCTAATAATTATAATTCTGGTAGCCAGAATAGTATTCACAAAAGTGATATTTCTTACCTAAACATGTTCTTTTGCTCATTCATTTGCTAATTTACACCTGTCTTTCCCTTTAGAACCATTCCATGTTTTTATATAACATGGAATGGTTATATATATATAACATGGAACTATATAATTTCATGATTGGAGTACTTAACTGAAAAATAAAGAGCAAGGTTTCAGGTTCTTCTCCTGAGGTGAAACCCCAGAAATAGTTTTCAGAAATATCCCTTCAGAATGTAGGAGTTTTAGTTCTGAACCATCAAACTGGTTTTAGTTCTGAACCATCAAACTGAGACGGATTTAGTAATCAGGACTCTCCTTGAGTAAATAGTTTAAATATTAATCTATTGAGAAAGTGTATACTACCATTCATTCCACATCATGTTAAGGAAAATTTCTATACCTTCAGGGAAATTTCTGCTCAATTGTTTATTTGAAATTCAATGATGTCAGTGTGATTGGATGTGCATAGTGCATTGAGTCTCTCAGAGAGTATAGATGAGATGGGTATCTTTCTGTTTAAAGCAGCCTGAGATTTACAGTCAAGATATTTCTACGTCTCCTGAGATGGTAGTGCTTTTCAACTTAAGTTGCAGCAAAACCATGTGCAAAGTACATTTCTGCCAAAAAAAAATATTTACAGACACAAAACCTCATAGACAGTTTCAATCTTTTTTAATTCCTCGTAAGCACTCATTTGAAACATTATATTCCCTGCAGATGAAAAAGACTATTTATGTACATGAAATTGAACTTTTACCTATGGTCACAGGTATTTTGACAGAACAATTCATGCAGCACACAAAGTAATAAGTTTATCTAGCTTAAAATCTATTTAAAATTAATAGAGCAAAATGTTTTAAATATTTTATTATTTCCTGGTTTAGTTATCTTATTGTTGTGATACAGTTATGATTCTTAATTATATTCCATAGTTAATTTTATTAGCTAAATGCAAATACTTGACATACAGTATTTTGAAATTTCTGCCCTAACTCCTGTTGTGTTATAAATATTTTTCTTAAAACCCTTTTCTTCCTCTTAGTGTTTTCTTTTATTTTTTTAAATCTCGAATGGATCTGAATTATTTATACATTACTTAAAATACGGTATACCTTTTCTATTTGTTTGTTTGAAGCTGTGTCCTTTCTGAATCTCAGTTTAGTTATTTTGATATAATATGTACAAATAAATAACAATGCTGGGTCAGCACCCAGAAATATGCATTGAGAAAAATGGACTATCAGCTCTTCTTGACCACATCTCATTATTTTCCAACTTGCCATGGGAGTTGCTGTGGTATTCACTGTTGTTTTCCCTACTGGTTTTATGCTACCAAGTTTTATTTTTAGGTCAGATGATATCATTAGGCAGTTATTTCTCATGCAGATCTCTTATAGCAATCAAAAATGGTATAATAATTTTGCATTTCATAGGAATATTAGAAGATATGATTAATTTATGATAAATTTTCAAAAATAGGAGGCTAAAATTATAAAAAAACAGTTTGAAATCCAAATACACAGGCTGTCATTAAACCACATAAACACTTCAGTGGTTCGTATTCATGTGACTCTGGATCCAATATCAGTGATTCCATTCCCACTTTAACATTACAAAAGTGCAGGTAAAGGGAACTTCCTCTTTAACCTGCTAGTTTCCTTCTGCTTCTCTTAGCATTTGTGCAGCTGCTTCATGAACGAGATCTATAAATACATGGTTTCTGAGAATTTACTATTTTATTTTATTGTTTTGTTTTGTTTAGATAAGTTTTGTTAATTTGCTATTGCATTAATTTTTGAAACAAATTCCTAGCTCCCAGAAAAAGTAAGGTAAAACAAGGGTGGATTGAAGAGCAGGTGTCAGTTATGCCCTATTAAGGAGAACAGGCAACTGCAGCATAATTCAAGTACATTTATTCTTAGGGAAGAATCTTGGTCTCATTAGCTGTAGAAACCAAGGAGTAATTATTTGTAATTGCTTCACGGATCAATCCCACCTTCATGTTCTAGCAAGTAGAACACTGAGCAATTAAGTGAAGCATAAGCCTTACTTCATGCTTTAGCTGTATGAATTTTTTTCTACAAGAGCAGGATACAACATTTAAAACTACATGAAAAAGGAATTTTCTAGAAACAAATATGTACAATAGTTAGAGACGAGAGATTGAATAGGAGAAAAAATTGTTCAGCAGTGAGAGCAAGCACAGCTTTAACTTTTTAAGTTTTCTTAATGACAAGCGGATTCAGACGTCTCTTCCTCTTACCATTTTTCTTTTATTTAGATAAGGAAGTGCTACTCAGGCAATCAGAGTTTTAGTCTCTGTGTTTGTTTTTCCTCCAGCTCAGTTTTCAGATTGAAGAAAGGGTAGAGAAACCTGACATTTTCATAAGAAAGTGGATTTGTTTTTGTAATATTGCAGAAATCGAAACTGAAGTACCATGAATTCAAAACTCCTCAAATGAATAGGGCTGCAGCAGCCTCAAGCTCATTAGTTATTAGAAACCCTAATTCTGTGTGTACTGTTCTCCTACAAACATTAATTCTCCCAGGCAAAAATTTAGGTTGACTCATCCTCAGTGTTCACTGTAATTCAATATGAATAGACTATTTGTCTAATACATCAAATTCTATCAGCCTTCAGGATCTATCCTCTTTTAAAGATGGCTTTCCTCATTTCTTTAAATCACTATGATGCATTCCTTCTTCTTTTTATGTCTTTAGCTCACAACTTACATTCCACAGTCATTCCCAAATATTTCATATTCCCTCTCTCTCCCTATATTTCCTACAGCATGTTCTTATACATTGAGATGCTTCTCTTTAAAGAAAGAAAATTTTATGTATTTTTCATGGAGGAAAAATTCATCTTTCCGGATTGCAACAGTTTTCATCAATTGTTGATCTCTAGTTCAGACACAGGTACTTTCCTATCACTGGCTGCAAACATAGGACAGAGGCTAAAATAATCTGAATACTTTTTAAAGGTGGATAATTGCTGAATGTAGGAAAAATCTTAAAACCTGAAAGTGAGAGTTTTATTCAGAAACTGTGTAATTTATCACATCTCACATCAGCTACACATATATGCTGCAAATATCTATAGCTGGTCTCATAGATATATATTTATTTCCCATTCAATGGCTCTGGGTTTTAAATAAATCATATGAATACATTTATAAATATGTAGACCACATTAAAAAATGTATAACAACTATGCACAGCAAGATGTATGATGTTTCATATAAAGAAAGATTACACAAATTATTTTTAAGCTTGTAGTCCTAATTCCTTAAATTCCTTTTTCCTATTGTTTTCTGGTACTTGATGTTTTGCTTTCTTTTGTTATTAAAGTGTCATCCACGTTGAAATTATTTATGAACTTGTTGTTCTGAGATGGTTTTGGTGCTTGACTCTTCAAACTTTCTTGTTTATTTTCATGTTTGTCTAAAGTCCGGTAGTGGTAGTCAAGTAAATAACCCCTTTATTTAAACAAAAATTTGGAAAATAAATGTTGACATTACATCATCCTGACACAAATATAATTGCTCAGGAATAACAATCATATGTAATTTCTCTGCATGCAAGATGAAAAGAGCATTAAAGTTGAGAAATCAACTGCTGAGTGATTTAAATGCCGATATTATTTCCCAGGTAATTTTATGTGGCTTCACCTTAAAATTATTTCTTGCTCAGTCTTTATAACAGTGCTGCTATGGTACAGTTCTACTCCACTGTCATCACAATACTGCTAGGTGTTCTGTGAGCACTTTCTTCACAAGAAAATTGATGTAGAAGTTTAAGAACATGAAGAGTTCTTGAGATCTGAATTCCACCTTCACAGTGACAGGTACCTACACAATAACTTGCTTTAAACACAAAGTTATTGCATCACTAACTATTCTTGTGTGTATGTCCTCCTCAGACAATAATCCAATGTGCCCAAGTACTTGGGCTGTAAGGCAAGGTCAGTGCTGCTTTTAGTATTTTGAAAGAAAATTGTAATCCAGTGATGAGATTTGTTTTGGAATTAGGGACTTAAAATTAGTGTGCACATAAATTAATGTAAATGCATGCAATACATGTAAAGACACCTAAGTCAATACATTCTTATTGTAGTCACTGTAGATTTCGTAAACACAGTTATTGGATCAGAAAAGTAACTTCATCTAAAAGTTTAAGGCCTGACTCAGCTGCTTCTATGTAGGATGAAGTCTGAGACACCGTTTCACGATTTACCTCACAGTCAGCTGAGGCTTCAGGAGCATGATGGTTTTCTAGAGCATATCTGCCAGATCAGGACAGATTTCTCAGATACTCCAGGGCAGCTCAAAATGTCAATACATATTCAGAAAGTTTAATCCTTCCCCTAATAGCTGTTAGTCTGATCAGTCTGTAAGTATTTTCTACTACATAGATTGTCAGCCCAACTTCAGAGTAGGTTGTAGAATTTTCAATTCTCATTTCAGAGAAGTGGTAGCAACAGAGACACACAAAATAATTCTGTGTTTCCTGTGTATTAATAAGCTATCTTACTTTATGTAATAGACTAATTATAGGGAATCCTTGAATCTCAGCACTCTCAAGCCACTAAGGAGACTCTTATGGGGATCAATAGAACAGTTGCAAATTCTGTTTCACAGAATGGGGTCTTTAATTTAGAAAATTCATACTAATATTTTAGATACCTATTAAAGCATTCCTCCTAAATTAATTGTTTTATATTGTCGATGGAACTGAAATAAATCATATTGATTGTGGGGGCCAGGAGGCTTCTGCTTACTTAGTACCAATCTATGTATATGGAACTTCCTAGTGAATCCATTAATAAAATAAACATATAAATATATATATATTTCTCTGAATATGCAGAAATTTAAGTGTTACCTTCAGAAGGAATAATTCACAAAAGCACTCAGTTAAGGATCACTAAGGAACTTCATTTTACTTGAATCTCCCTCTGATGCTTCACAAAGCTTAAAGCTGTACTTAGTACTTTTTAATGTGAATATTTTCATAGGAAATTCACATAGTCACAGAATCACAGGACGGGTAAAGTTGGAAGTGTTGAATGATCTCAGGACCCCCACCACTGAAAGCTCAGGGTGAAGAAGGATGTTGTTTAATCCATGGTCGTTGACTAACTTCTGCTTGATCTTTCTCTCTCTCTCCCTCCTCTTTTTCTATTTTTTTTCTCTCTCTACTTCACACGTATTGTTAAATAAAGTCTGTATTATTGACTTTGGCATATGGTCCTGTTTGCCCCTTAATTCAGGAAGAGACATCTCTCACTAATCAGATCTTAACAGGGACCACAGTGGGACATCTGGTCCAATGTCCCTGCTCAAGCAGGATCATCCCAAAGCACATGGCACACGACTGTGTCAAGATGGTTCTTGAATCTCTACAGTGAGGGAGACTCCACAACCTCCCTGGGAAATCTGTTCCACTACACGGTCACCCACACAGTAAAGAAGTTCTTCCTCTTATTCAGATGGAACTACCTCTTTCTGCCCATTGCCTCTTGTCCTTTTGCTCAGCACCACCAAGGGGAGCCTGGAAATATCCTCTTGACACCCTCCTTTCAGATGTAATTAGACATTGATGAGGACCCCTCTCAGATGTCTTTTCTTGAGGTTGAACAGGCCCAACTCCCCCAGCCTTTCCTAGTAAAAGAGATGCTCCAGTCCTTTAACTGCTTTTGTTGCCCTCTGATGGACTTGCTGCAGGAGCTCCATATCTCTCTTGT
>VXBT01013926.1:1560-20509 GCA_013400235.1 Oriolus oriolus
TCCCATATCAGATCTGAGTTGTTCATAACATTCTCCTGGCCATGCCGGCAGAAGAATGAGGCATTGGTGTGGCCAGTACTCACCGTGGGGACCCAACTCTCCAAGAGCTTGGATGTTTTCTTCCCAACTGCTGAGGCACAAAGCGAAAGGGCAGTGCCAGCCTAGGCCTGAGCCTCTTGTCCTGTGTTCCATGGAGCAGCGGGAAAGGGAGTGGTCAGAGGGGCAGGGAGTGCCTGGCTCTGTGGTGCTGGGGCAGCTGAAGCTCAATGCTTTCCCCTCCTTGTCCAGCTGAGCCCCACGCAGGAGAGCAGCCGAGGCTGGGCACTGGGAGGTCAGAGGCACGGCCGGGGCGATGCCGGCCTGTGCCTGCGCCCAGGAGGCTGGGAGCAGGCGCAGGGAGGGGGGTGAGATGGCAGAGCAGGAATCTTGGGCTGTGCGCAGGCTGTGTGTGTGTGCCCGCGGGCTTGGGGAGGAAGGAGCAAGCACAAAGGCCCAGTTGAGCCATGTGTTGCTTGCGGCCCTTGTTGCTCACAACCAGTGCCTCGTTTGGTTCTGTGGGTGCTGTGAACCGCAGCTGTGCTGATCCTGCAGTGCCCAGGGAACCCAGTGAGGCTGCTCCTGCCTGAGGAACATCTGAAGCCCCTGGAGAGCAAGGGCTGTGCTGACTGTGGCAGCGGTGAGAGGCAAATTCCCTGGGTGCCCCTGAGCTGCGGCCAAGGCTTGGCCGTGGAGTCTGAGGGTGGGCTGGGCTCCAGCAGGACTGTGGGTGCCACGATGGATTTCTCTGCCCAGGGTTTAGGTGGCCACGCTGCTGACCCTTCTGCGTTTCCTTGTAGCCTCCTGAGACCATGCAGATCTTGTCAACCTCAGCAGTGCCAGTCCCACGGTGTCAGGGCCGTCCCACAGCTCCTTGCCACTTGAAAAGGCACAGATGCTCCCAGCCTGGGCCCATCCAGATCCAGTGTGTCCTACAGCAACAGCGTGGGGAGGAAAACCCCTACAACTGATGTGGAGGAAACTTCTGACCCGCTCCACCACCAAGTTTTGTCCAGTTGAAATGGTCTACAATTCATCTGTACCAGGAGATCCCATGCTCATTTTCCTGTCATCCTGCTCTGCCTTTCCTGAGGGCACTGTCCTGGGGCATTGCTGCCTGTGCCACACCTGACAGTACCTTCCCCAGATTTTCCTTCCTCCCTCCTTCCTCTCTCTTGCCTAGAGATGGAATTTTGTTCTTTGCCTTTTGCAAGGTTGTAATTTGTGCGTCTTCTTGTTTGTGGAAGCGTGGTCTGATTTTATTCTGCTGTCACGGTGGGGTGTGAGGAAGCAGCACAGCTGTAGTAGCTGCAATACCATCTGTAGGCAATATATTCAAATTGCCAAGGGAAAATAAAAAGGCATAACCAAGATATTTCTATTATCTCACCCTAATCGAACTAATGTCGGTTTTGTTTTGATCTGAAGCTCAGTGGATTAAAGAACTCCTAAGAAAGTGAACTAGAATGACTCCCTAAAAAAATAAATAATGATGTCTTTGGTCTGGTTTGTCTTTGAGAAAGAAAAATGTTTCAAGTTATTGCGTGGAATATCTGGATTCCAGGCACCGAGCAGAAATCACAAGGGGGATTTTGTTTGCCCATATCAGCAGCTCGAGGCAGTTACGAACAGCCACAAGAGATTGTGAGCACACGTAAATGACACTGGGTAGTAGTAAAGCTTCAGAAGGAAGAGCACATGTCTGAACACTGTGTACTGAGAAAAAGAGTTATATAAGCACAAAATATACGTGTATATAAACAGCTCAGAAAGTACCACCTACATACCTAGCTATTCAATATTTTTCGCTTTTATTTACTTTTCTGGCCAAATTATTTGATCTAAAGATAACTAGATGTGAAAATACATAACACGACTGATCCAGCTGTTGCATAGAAAAGTTTTTTCTAATGCGGTTAATCTGCAGTTAATGCAAAATTTGCATTCACAGTCCAGATTGTGTCCACAATTTCATACTGTCATGGTTGGAGGATGAGGGTATTCCTTCTCAGAAGATGAAGGAGAGAAGTGCTACGACTGTGAACTACAGGTGGGTTTCATCATTCTTTAACCTTGAAGGGATTGGTGCTGCGTTTCCTGAGTGCCTCAAGCTTACAGTGTTTTTCAGTGATGAGTGGATTGCTGTTAGAAGGCCTAGTTGAAATGAAGGGCTGATCACAGCCTGGCCTTTGACTTTAAAGATGAAGGTTTTGGGGACTGGAGACAGCAGACTGGAGAACGAAAGTGCAAAAAAGGGAGAAGGAAGCAAGGTGCCAAGTAAATGAAAATGTAGTAACGAGTAAAAAGCAAGAATAATAAACCAAATGAGGAATGAGAAAGAATTAAGTAAAATTTTATGAAAGAGATGATGCAAGAATAGCATTTGATTTGTGGAGTTTTTCAAAGACGTCCATCCTGCATTTCAAGACAGACTATTTTTTGAGCATTTCTTAGTATTTCAAAAGCACCATGGGCCTAATTCTGGGCATGACCCCTGGTGGTAATCTTGGTGTGATGTGTAATAACTATGTGGTATCAGAGAGAAACAGGAGAATTTGAAAAGTGCTGACTGAATTTTTTTAATGTGGCTTTGAGTACGTAACAGGTTTTCAGATATCTAAGTGAAAAAAAAAAAAAGATGAAAACTTCAGATAAAAAATGGAATGATCTGTGATTTGAAAACATAGGTAAAAAAGAAGGACATGCAGTATTGGAGTTAGTTCCTGAATGCTAACTCTTAAACAGCAGAAAATTTACTCTCAGGTGGACAAGAAAGTATTTGCTAGGGTCATGAGACAACTGCTTACCCCAGCATTGTCAGTCTTACCAACAGACATACACTTTGTTGGAAAAACAAGTACAGCAGCCTGAAGACAGTGCATTTTCTTCTTCAAAAGAAAGTTTTGTCTGTATCATTCCAGTATGCAGTAATCATAATTCCCAGGGAGGGTATTATTCTCAGAAACAGCATATTCAGGGATATTTCTACCTTGAAGCATCTGAAATGGGATGCTTCCCAGAAGTTGCTGGTTTCCTTACCTTTTCACCATCTCTCTGCTACCGACTTTGTATTTGTATTCATTTTTGGAAGCTGAGCCTGTTTTAAACTATTTTATTTGGGGTTTTTTCTGTGCTAGATTTTAAACCTTTGTGTAGAACAGTCAAGTCAGTCTATGCGCAGAAGGCTTGTGCAAGAAACAATTTCTAGCTTATACAACCAGTTCCTTGGAGCCATTGGGCCATAAATAGCACACAATCTCTGACATAATCTATCAGATGTACTGTACCACATGTTTGTTCGTACTGTTGAAAATCAAGCTATCTTATGGCCTCCATTTAATAGCTGGTATTAAGCTAGCAGTAACAGAAACCACTGTCTATAAGGTCCAAACTTTTATTTGTTTTCAGTCATAGTAATCCTAGATTTTATATGTAATATAAAGAAAATTATGTGTTTATATTAAAATATGTGTGTATAAATTTAAATGCAATTATATTATGTATAATTATGTATCAGCATTATTTCTTGTATTGTATGTTATTACATGCACAGCATTTCTGCAAAGAATTTGACTCCCCATCAATGCAGCACCCGTGGATATCAGATCCATTTTTGAATTCTGATTCCTGGAACAAGGTAAGGAAAATGAACCAGTAGCACTTTCAATGAAACAGCTGCTCAAGCATGCAGGGAAGAAACTGACACAAACATGAAATTTTAATAATTTTTTTGTAATCTCTTGTTTTGAATATCTCAGTTGTGAAAGTATGGCTCTAAGGCTACTTCTTAGTTAAAATACTTTTTTTTAATTTTTAAGACAGCATAGTATAAATTAACAGACTGTGAAAAATAAGGTGTAGAAATAAACAAAACAAACCATTGCAGAGAATAAAATTTTTCCTTTCACTGTTTTGCAATATCACCTCTTAAAAATAATTTTTCATCCCATTACAAGTGAACTTCTAGTGCTTTGAAAAACATTGCCCAAAATATCTGATTGCACTAGGCTCTGACAACCTGCCACTTCAAATTCTTGAAGCTTGCTGATAAACTTTTCTTTCTGGGAAAACTCTTGCTCTTCTGCAGCAATGATTGTGGGTCTTCAGGCTGATACATTACACGGGAGTGAGAAAGAACGTGTGTAAGTGTCACCCATGCCAAGGCACAACTCGGATCCAACAGAGAAGTTTTCACTTGAGTGGTGACAACGGACGAACCTCAGCTTTCTCTACTTAGAATCATTTAAGTTGGAAAAGATCCTTAAAATCATCGAGTCCAACTTCATGAATTTGGAAATAACTAAGTGTTTTCTGCACTATTACCAGCCAAGGAATGTGTGCATGAGAGGCAGATGTTATAACCTGTGCACTACAGAAACACCCCTTGAGTAGTTGCTCACATTCTCTGGAGAAGTGCTTATAGTCAGCACCACCATGGCATACAATTTCATTTATTCAGTGGCTAGTGTAAAACTGTTATTTCTCCTGTTCAAAACTAGACCCTGTGTGTATGAATGGTATATATTAGTGTATTTGTTTGAGGTGATAGAAATGAGCTCTATAATTTTCAAGAAGTCCCCCAGTCTAACAACGTTTTCTATAAAAATATTAAGTTAATGTTGCCGAAGTTGTGTTTAGATCCCACAATAAGGAAAAAAAAAACATTCACGTAAATGAAGAACCTTATTTGAAGTTGGATCTCGTTTGTGCAAGGAACATTTAGACAAAGTTGTTGCACTTCTTTCAGGCAAAAGGTTTTCTTGGACCCACAAGAAGATACAGTGGTTCTCTTGCAGGTTTTAGTGCCTTATGAGAAGATAAATTTTTGCAGTTCACTGTGACCTCTAGACTGTGATTACATTTCCGTATGGCAGCAAAGGAAACAGATTTGGTGGCAGAGGCATTCACGTAAAATTCCTGAGATACAGCTCTTCTGAGGTTGATGTGTTGAGTAATTTAACATTAAAGAGAACTTAGGCAAGAGAAAAATGAGGCAAACCTACATGCAACGTGACAGTTAAGAATTTCTTCATTTTCTAGGGTGGTTTTTTCAAATCTAGTCCGTTTTATGGAAAACTAAAAGCGAAATAATTAATTATAGTGTCTTAGGCGAAGTCGTCCTCAGAGTGGAAAAATGAAGATGATGAGAGCAGTGTAATTGCATAAATGCAGTGTAAATCCATCACACCTCTTGTGTGAAGCAAACAGAAGAAGAGCATCACTCGATTGACTCCCAGACTCTGGAGCACCATGACCTACCTGGCACCAAGTGCTGCCCTACCGGCTGCATTGGGAATCCTCAGAGATTCCCTCATGTGTTTAGCTGTTCATATGTAACATCCTGTAGCATTTAAAAGAGTGGAGGATTTAATTAACCCTCCTCAAGGATTTAGTGCTTTCTTATTTGCTTCTTTAAAAGAAAGTTGTGGTTTGGGGTTACTTCTTTTGCATTTCGAATTTAGCTTAAACACTTTAAAGGGGATGTTCTTCCAATTTAACATGACTGGTGTGTATTAGCAGCTACATTTTACGGCAGAACTGGAAATCTGAAAGACTAGAAATTCCTGCCGGGCTAGAAAAGCAAAAGCAGGAAATACTGCCACATTCCTTCCAACGTAGTTCAATAGCCTGACGTTCAATTAGGTGCCGCTGGTTACTCGCTATCATCACTTGGCTTTATCTCAGAGCTTCAAAGTTCATGGAAATAGGATTGAAAAGAAAACGTGGAGATGCTGCCTGAAAGTCTCAGCCACGGCAAGATGTGCCTGTGCTTAGCACAGCTCTTGTCTGCTGCTGTTCATGTTGATAGCTAAAGGGAGAGAAATCAATAAGGCAATTATATTTACAGCTATGCATTCTTGATAACAGAATCACCGTGCTCTTGGGGGCAGTAGATCAGGCAGAGGGGCTCCAGTGTGTGTCTGGAGGCAACAGCTCAATATTAATTTATAACTTTATTTATTACCCATTGGGGTTTGCTTGTTTGTTTATTTATTTCACCCTTTATTTTTTTTTGAATGATGTACTACCCTCGCATCACTCTGGAAACTAGGCTGTCACCTTTGCTTTCTACCCCGTAATAAAGCAGAAATGACTAATTACTTCTACACTTCAGCATCTGAAAAATGCAGGAGCTGATGTGGTGCCTTACAGATCCACAACCAGAAAAGATAAAATGCAGCAGAAGGGGAGCACTTGCACAGTACTTTTTTGTGTATTCACCGTGCTGTCTCAGGAGCAACTGCAGCCACTCCAGGTGCTATAATGTGTTTTAAGTACACACAACAACCACAAGTCACGGAAACCATTTAGTTTTAGGGGCAAGGGAGATGCTTTGGGTAGCTTCTCCAGGTGAAAGGAGTCAAGGCTGTTATGCAGAAAATATCAGTTCATCCCCAACTCTTCAGTAAACAAATCTAACAGAGGAAATAATGTCAGGATGAACACCTCTGTGCTGATTTTTAGCTCCAAGTGCTGCACTGGCAGCCAGACTTTAGGCTGAAACAGCTCTCCTCTGTGTTTGCAGTGCACAGTTCAGAGGGCTCTGGATGAAAACCAGAGTATGGCTTCCAAAATACACTTTAAAGCAGACATTCCTGTCTCATGTAGAAGTCTAGGTGAAAAAAGAAGATATTTAAGAGGAAGAGTTCTTATTTTGAAAGACATTGCTTAGCATTTTCATATCTACAGCAAAAGAATTCTTTTACAGCCTTAGTCTTTGTTCTCTGCAAAAGTCTATGAACAGAATATTACTACTGTTAAATAATTATATATTATTAGATATTAATATATATTTTTATTTATTGAATAAGTATAATAGCCACTGTTACAGTGAAGCAGAAATGTGTCAATAGCTAAAATCGTATTATGTTACGCAGCTATTTACATTTATTTATTTCTGAGATGTAGTTAGTTTTGTACTGAGTAAAATTCTTGAGGAGTCATTTTTCAAATTAGGACAAGAATTTTCCAAGCTAGCAGAGTTTAAGGAGTTTTATTCTCCTCCTTCAGAAAAGGAGGGGGAAAAATGTTTTGGTTTTTTTAAGTCTCTGAAAATAAAAAGTGCTTCTGCCTGAAATGTTTGTGCTTTACCTGACCTGAGTTTTTGATGAAAAATCCATCTCCTTTATTCAGTTCATTGTTAGCTTTCCTAAAACTGGATGTCCAGGCTGGAATGTGAGCTACTCTCCATAAATTATAATTAGGCTTCTTCCAATTATATTGCATATAACCCCTAACTGCAGTATATATTTTTACAACCAAATTTGGTGAAGTTGTGGCACTTTATATACCTCAATATTTTTTCCATGGAATAACATCTTCAAAAAAAAAACAAATTATGAAGGAGGAAAAAGCAACACTTCTGCAGTCTTAATGATCAGGAAATTTTCAGAGAGAACATATAAATCAGAGTAAACTTTCAAGTAATTTTTTCTGTTACTAAATTCTTGTAGGTTACAAAGCAGCTGTTAGGCCTGTGAGATTAATATAAATATCTATATATAAAAATCAGTTTATCATTAAATTATTTTGGTTTTGGTTTCTTTTTCTTTTCAGAAAGAAGCTTTATATGTTAGACAGTGTGAAAATCTTCATTTAAGTTTCCAGCAGTTTTTGCAGTAACCTAGCCAGCCTGTCTGCTCATTACCTCTTACTTAGACATTGCACAACACAGGAAGCTATACGTACTTCCAAATGGTAAAATACATTTTAACACGAAACACAGCTTACATTGGGAAAAAAACCCAAACATATCCTATGTACTGTATTTTAAATATTTGCAATTTTTAAAATTATTATTTCACTATCATGCTTGTACAGTTTACATTAAAGACAAGCAGGTTTGACCTAAAAATCTTGTTCTACACCGTTTTCAGACTTTTGGTAATGTACACAGGATCTAATTATAGAGAGTTTTGAACTGCTAATGACTCCATCCAGCACTATCTACAGACAGGATGGAGCACAGTTACTTGAAATGTCATACTGACATATTTCAGTTGTGTTTCCTTCTAATGTGTCGAAATCATTATTTCTGTTCTGCATTAGAACCTAAGTGGGTTAATGATTGCAAATGTACTTAGGGAACCTGATGTTTATTTCAAAATCATGCCTGCCTTTCACAGACCCAGTTGAAAGAGAAGGAAATTCTGTTTTCAGGATCTCTTCTCAGTAAATTTCCTGCTGTGGAGTTGTTTCCTCGGCCTCTGGTGGAATATCCAACAGCTCAGACCTGGAAGGTGTTATTGGCATCATTGATTATTGAAAATACGAGCCTGTGAGTAAATACTGCTAACAACACTCGGCATTTGTCAGTATTTAAACACTCCAATTAACTTACCAGTAGGACAGATTACTCACTGACCTCTACAATGTTGTCTCTGACCTGCTACAGATCCACTGCAGTCATTTTAAAGCAAGTCAGGTATCTCCACTGTGTTGCTGTAATTTTTCTGCGTAGAGGGGACAGTCTGGTGGATACCTTTCAGAACTGTAAAACAAAATAAAAGGATCTTGTTTCTTCTCACTTAATGAAATTGTACACCCACCAACCACTCTCTCTGCTCTCTTGCTCCTTGTTTTCTTACATTTATTGCCAGGTTGCTCTGGGATTTCTTGCCTCAGTAGTGTTGCCTCCACCCCAACCCCAACAGGAGTGGAAGTTGCTGCTCTGAAACTGTGGTTGTCATGTAAGTATATCCGAGAAAATGTCATCTAGCAGGGGCTGTTCAGATGCTGCGTCAGTGTCTGAGACAAAACCCTGAAATACAGGTGCAAAATCAGGATAGGGCATGTGAAATAAGCATACCTAAGTTATATAAACTTAACAACCTGCATGTAGAAGAGATTCGTTCACAGGCTGGTCTGGTTCTGGGCAGCATGACTTAGTTAAGCCCTGTTTTGAACTACAAAATTCCATCCAAAATGCACTAGAAATCCTTTATACTTCTCTGGGTGCTCTAGTTATACTTTACTCATCTAGAAACATTGATTATTGCTTTGTTTGCACAGATCTGTGGTGCTGTAACAAAATCCATCGCCTGGGACTTTGTGCTGAGCGCTCCTGAGTGCTGAAAATTTGATGGCCAGCAAAAGCCAGTAGCACATCAACATTTTCATTTCTTTCCAAGTAGAGCACTCACCTCTGCAGAGATTTATTAATAAAGAAATTTCATTATATAGGCTGTGGAACAAACAGTAGTGATATTAGGGTTGGTTTACAAAAAATAAATTAAACAATAGAGGAGTAAGAGTGCAAACAGTGGCTTCCTTCGATGCTGTGCCACTGCCTCACTTTTTTTGACAGGTGTGGCAGGATTTTTTGGAGATGCCGTGAGTGACAGGGACACCCAAGAGTGTCCTGGGGGCACAGGAGGTGTGATACTGGAAGGTGGTCAGAGCACTGCCTCATTATTAAGAATCCTTTGCACTAGCAGAACACAGAGCCTCCAGAAATTAGTAGCAGGCCCCTTATTTGAGAAATTAATCAAAATCACGCATACTAGGTTTCTAAATATCAGGGAATCAGGTTCACAAAGCCCCACACAAGGCACTGCTTGAAGTCCAGGTCAGTTTGACTAATTTTAATCTCCCTACTGTTGGACACATAATTGCCTGTAAGTGACCTCAGAGATGGCTGCATGGCTTTCTGTGGATAATGAAAATAAGTACACACGAAATTTTCGTTTTTGAAGATGGAGCCATATTCTTGCCCCCAGCACACTCTTACCTCATACGCAGAGCATCAAGGTCTCTAAAAAGAAACCTGCCACCTTTCACGAACTAGAATAACTTGTAGCTTGTGTTACGATAGTAACCAGCGTGTGTCAGAGGAAGCCGGAGAGATTTTAAGGTAGGATTTTAAACATTTCAAAGCGAAGTCAAGCACGAGCCACAGGGTGCCGCTATTCTGCCAAATAACAAACATTTTCCTGGGTTTGCCTTGCCCACTGAATTTAGGACAACAGGAAAAGTTGCGGTGATACCTTGGAAAAGCTGAGGAGTGGTTCTGCATCCCGATTACTCTGCTTGAGGAATTACGGGGTGTATTACGGCTGCTTCACTGCAATCAAACCCATTAAAATGAGGAGTGAAATTCGGCATGAACAGAATGACAGAAGGGAGTAAAACATGGAGGCAGAGCCAGACAAGCTCTGAACAACTTTCTTTCCACTCTATCACCACACAAAATTCTGATCAGATGCTTTAGTCTATGGTTTAATTAGTGTGTACCGCATTTAGACAGGCTCTTAACATTTTGAAGTTGATCCCCCAAAATCATGATGCTCCACCTGTTCTGGTGTTATGCACAGACTTCTTAATTTAAAATCTGCCTCATTCCTGAGCTGCAAATGCCTTCTGGCAGCCTCGTCCTTCTGTACCTGGGATGAAGATGAGGTTGAGTAGTAAATGGCTCCTCCCGGTGTTGATTCAGGGAAAACTGGTCTGTACTGATTGAGTAAATCTGTGCTGAAATGGCCTTGGCAGAGATTAGCTCTCCTTGATCGATGCAAATTATTTGTTTAATTCATTTTTAACCACAGCTGCCGGTGCCTTGTTAAGGAGATTGTAATGCTTTGCACTTGGTTCTTGTAGTAACCCCAAAGTGATGAAGTGCTTCCTCGTCTGTATACTGATTTTGTAACAGCTTGCAGTAATAATTTTCAAGAATAACAGGTTCTCCTAGTTTTTAATAGCTACCTTGCTGAGGAGAATGTAATTACTTTTCCACAAACCGCTTTAAAAAAATGAGAAATGGAAGATTGCCCTACTTCAGCTCACCACAGTACCTAAAATTTTTGTGTTTCATTAGTTTCTGTTGTTTACACTTTTCATCTTAGTTCTCGGCTAAGAACTGGAGCCTAACTCCCATACCTTTTACTGAGTTTCTCAAATGGGAATGGAAACCAGTCCTGAGCACCTCCTCAAGGCAATTAGGCTAAATAAAAAATTTTTTAAAATTACGTTTCAAGTAACTTTACTATGGGTAGAACACTGCCATATTTACTTCCAAAGTAGCTGCTAGGAGGAAGTCATGGAGTGCAACAGAGTGTGATTAGCTGGGCTAAAATATACCAAAACTACCTAGGTAGTATTTGGTATTAAAAACTTAAGGGCGGTCAAACACTAGAATAAGAATTGAAGGATAAACAGATAAAACTGTTTTAATCTTGCACTTACTTCTATATAAATATGTAATTATCTTTTTTATACACTTCCCACCTGTCTGCACAAGTAAACATAAATATCATTAACAGGGATTGTATGTGGTCGTGTTCAGTAACATACAGTATTTCTAGTATCATTCTGTAAAGTTCTGCAGAATCTCCCACCCCTCCAAAACTATTGGGCAGATGTTAGAGCACTACTACTGAAAACAATGAAAGCAACAATAACAACCCATTACAGATTCTGGGGGGTACCCCAAATACTGCATCTCTCTCACTTCGGTTTAATTTTGTTCTTCAGTTAAAAGAAAGAAATTACTACAAAATTACTAAGACTGCACTTCCAGATCTGTTACCTCATCTGATATTTCATTTATTTGATCAGTAATACTGCATTGACCAACTACTTGTGCACTATCCTTAGCACCCAGCTCTGAATTAAAAATCTGTAAAGCAGCATGAATTTTCCTGTCCACACTTAACACTATTTTCTCAAGATACCAGTTTTCTACTAGTTAGCAGGAAGACAGTAAAAAATAGGACTGCAGTTCTTCGCCTTTTGCCCAAAACTGCACCCAAAGGAATAAGTTTTGCAGCATGTCTGAGAGATTAATAAATTAGATAAATCAGGGAAAGAAAATAATTTTCTACAAGGAAGCCCTGATGGAGCTCCTTTTACATGCAGGCTCACTCACGAAATTTATGTCTACACAGCCCCACTGAAGCTAAAAGTTCTGCATTTTCTTTTAAACCTTCCTGCTTGCACTGCTCAGATGAAAGTTAGCTCGTCCTTTGCAGGGCAGTACTAACCCAGAGTTCACTAAGTTTTCTTGCCTTCTTGGGTATCTTTTGACCTTGCTCAGAACAACTGTTTCAGTATCTTTCTCTCACCAAAAAAATAAATATGTGCATCACACAATACTGACACAAAACATCGAAATGCAACCTCAAAAAAGCCTCTGCAGGTGTTCTCAAAAATCAGTTTGGTGGAATATCAACTGTATTGTTTAGGTGCCTGGGCAGCATGTAGTCACATTACAGATATGCTTCATGAACAAGAACTTTTCTTGAAGCTGCCTTAACTGGAGGGTCCTTTTTTTTTTTCCTTGAATATGAAACAACAGTTGAAGTAGAAGAAAACCACAGAACATCAGGTGAATATGTATAGTAAACAGTAAAGGCACCAACTACCTGTGTCCCATTAGTTTCTGAAATACTGAAAGTGTCTGTCTCCAACACAAATAGGAAGTAGCTGAAAGTCTTTCTAATGAGCTGAAGCATTGCAGACAAGAATCTGAAATGCACAGATAAACAGTAAATAAATAAATGTATCTATTTATGAATAAATAAATAAATAACATGAACAAACTGTTTGCAGATCTTGTATGACAAGATCTAGGCAGGCGAGTGAAGGAGAGGTGGGAGTTTAAGGGTGTGCCCAGTTATAAGCCTGACAGGACACACTGTGAGGATACTCCATAGTGACAGAATAAAACAAGATAGAGAACCCAGAGGGAGGCAGATGATGTGTTAAGTCCTGCAGAACAGAAAACTAAACAAGCAGGAGAAAAGAAGAAAAGAATAAGAAAAAAAAGTACCTAACTAGCTACATTTTTATTTGGGCAGTAGAGATGCCTAGAATAAAGAATTTTCAGCTTACGCCAGCAGCTGAATCTGTGTTTGAGGATTCATTCACTAACAGAGAAAGTGCTGGGAAAAAAAAGAGGTGAATATTGTGGAGCCCTCCCTCCTTTACCTGTTTTCAACCCAGTAATCCACACACCTGCACAAGCAGAGAGCTGATCAGGAGCTGAAGGAGTCATTAGAAAACAGTAAGTTCTTTATGCCTGCTGAAAACCACACAGCCTTGTTAAACGTTAACTTCTGGATTAAAAATTGGCTTTTGCGTAGAAAGAACGAAATGCCTGCATGTTGCAGGGTGTCGGGGCATGGATCACACAGACATCAATATGATGAGCAATGATCGTTTATTGAACGATCAAGTCCCCCTTTTATATTCTTTCTCCAGCATTCTATATATGAAGCATTCTATGTATAGCAGCAGCAGCAGCCCCTATTTGGCTAAGCACCGGTTTTTACCTTGTTTATCAACATAATTGGTGCTTATCATTATCGTTAACAGCTGTTGCGTTATTAGCCTTGTGGTTTCAGCATCCTGCTTGTGCATCTGCTTTGTGTGGTCCTGTTCCCCAGAGTATCCAGTCTGGTTCTGTTCCCTCTTTTAGTGCTCTCTTCTTCTCTTTCCTTAAGTTCACAACCAGTTCATGGTCGCTTAGTTCCTTTCTGTTCTGCTCTAGTCTCATCTTTAACTACCTCACAGGCTGGGTTGCTCATCAGCATCAGACCATGGCCTGTCTCTACTAGGAATGCTTCCACAGCTGCACGCTGGATTTTTTAAATTGTGGGAACTCCAGTGTGACTTCTCCAGCTGGGTGTTGGAATCTCCAGTGAAGTGCTGAATGAAAACACAGAAATACGCTGAAATAAAGTCAAACAGAAAGAGCAGAGGGGCTGAGTGGGATGATGTAACTGCATTGATTAGGAGTAAAATGAAGAGTTCATATTCCACAGCACCTGTGCACAAGTCACAACAGGATTGCTTTAATTTGAAACACTGCTGAAATAAAATTGCCATCATTTCTGGCTGCTTATTTTATGTAGATCTCAGAGCAGTCCATAAAGTATGATGAGACACTTCATATCAGTGTCCCCTTACAACTTTGCTGCCGTGGGATCATAATTACAGCAACACCCGAGGCAGGAGTTAGCTCCACGCATTTTTGGTAGCACAAGGTTTTACACAGAAAGTCAGAGCTCTCATCTGTGGAAAAAAATCATGGTAACATCACATAGTGCTAGATCACATTTTGGGCAGAAAAACAACCCAGGTAAAGGCCTAGCAGCAGATGATAAAGACGTTTTTCTATTACTTTAGGTACTAGTTACTTATGAAAAGAACAGTAAATCCACAAGGAAGTTATTCCCATGCTTTGGAAAATTTCTGTTCAGGAGACAGGCTCTGTATGAATTTTGAAGCTGCACCCATTTGCCTTTGTTCATCTTCCATTTTGCTGATAACAGAAAAATTTTATCATAAAAATTACTCATCACATCCCGAGACCTGGAAACTTTTCTGCAGCTGAACCACTTGTGAGCATTTTGCTATATCAGGGTTAAACGCACCTTTTGATTTTAACTTTGAAATCATTTTATAATTTATTTTAAATCAACACAAAACACAACACTGCTGCAGTTATAAACTTACCAAAACACGAAAGACTTACCAAAATGTCCATGGCATTAAAGGGAATGGGTTATAACTTAGATTATGCTGGTAGTCAGTCAATTATTTACTGGGTAGCAAATGAGGAAACAGCAGTAAGAAACAAAATATCCCTGAAAAAAAAAAAAAAAGTCATGTGAATAGAAGTTGTATGCCGTGTGCTGATTTTAATCAGATAGTTAGGTGTAAAACAATTGTAATTTCAAATGTAAAGGCACAGCTTTTTTATTCAGGTGGATTTCAAAATACAGAGTTTTAACACTCTATCACTTCTCGGTTTTTTTAGCAAAGGGCCAGAATATGACTTGCGTTTCACCATGAAGTAATCAATTAGGAACAACTGCAAAAATCATCTTCTGCATGATAGTAACTATATTTTGCATTAATTTGAAAGAAGTGTTAGGAGTGTAAGGTATTATAAGAAGATCCACTTCCTTTAGAAACCCATATTATGGAGAGAAAATGAAAGAAAGACATTTTATATGAGTTGGTACTTCATTACTTAACACGTTGCAGAGTACATAATTAGCCTGAAAAAGAAATTACTTGTTCTTCATTTGAAGACCACAGCAGAGCCTCACACTCAGTCTTTTTCCTCATTTTCTTTCAAACTGTAAATGCTTTTTCAAGTGATGAGGCTTTGCTGGATGTTACAAGGAGAGTCTCTTTTTGCCTTGAGAGACAAAGCCATGTAAAGCACAGGGAGACATTTCTAGGAAGAAGCTATGAATGCGCAGGAGTAAAATGAAATTTCTGCTGTTTACTTGATAATGCCAAACAAATGCTATCCGTCCACGTGTCACTTGTGTGCAACCCAAGGCATAGTAAGCATGTGATGGGAAAATTTTAGTTAGCAAAGTGCCAGCTGCAGCCCTCACATAACTTACGTGGACCGAAATTATGCATATTATTTCACTGTCCTGTTATTCTTCAACTACATAATTTCAGAGATGAGGAGGGTAGGGCATTTGCTGACACCATCTACCAGACCAGCCTTAATTTGCTTGAAAATAAGTGCTTATCCTAGATCACATAAAAACTTCCATCTCCCTCAAATACTCTCCACTGAGCTGGAATTTGTGTAAAGTAAATTTGACTGTTAAAATACCTGCTGAACAAAATTCCTTCTTAGCACTAAGAGCAAACATACCATGAATTATTTTCTGTGCTGCATGCAAAAGAATGGCCTGACCCAAAGCTTTTCAAAGGGAAGAGAAAGAATAGCATTGATTTCCAATGGGCTCTGGCTTAGCCTGGAACCCAGTGCTCTCTTGGTGCTCAGTAAATAAATGTTTGGACACCATGTGTCACTATGGCAATGTTCTGATGGAAAACATTAGATACAAAATAAATTCAAAGTGCTGCCCAAATTGCTGCTACACAACGTGTCGTTTATGTGTCACCCTGTTTGATGTTCAGATGATCCTTGGGCTAGCAGACAGTGAAGGTTCATGGCAGGCAGTCCCCTCCTTTCTGTAGGTCATTTAGGCAAATGAAAATGGTCCTCCACTAGCATTCATCAGTTAAGGAGCACATTTCAGGGGTTTTTTAAAGCATATTCCTCAAGGTGCTTTTCATCAGGCCAAGATCTCTAAAGGATGTTCTTTGCACAGAAAAAATTTGGTCTCATATTGGAATCAAATTCTCTAATATATTTTTCTGACGTTCCCCTACTCCGCAGTGAAGTTACTGAATGTGGTGCTGTGATTACTTTTTTGATTTGTCTCCTTTTCCGTACTTAACTTACTTGAGCATTAAGAATTTCACTTTTCACCTGTGCAAAATGATTCCTTCTCCCAGGCAGCCTGTTCAATGCTTGATCACCCTTTCAGTGAAGAGCTTTTTCCTAATATCCAAACCCAAATATCCTAAACCTCCCCTGGCCCAGCCTGAGGCCGTTCCCTCTCCTCCTGTCCCTGTTCCCTGGGAGCAGAGCCCGACCCCCCCCGGCTGCCCCCTCCTGTCAGGGAGTTGTGCAGAGCCACAAGGTCCCCCCTGAGCCTCCTTTGCTCCAGGCTGAGCCCCTTTCCCAGCTCCCTCAGCCGCTCCTGGGGCTGCAGCCCCTTCCCAGCTCCGTTCCCTGCCCTGGACACGCTCCAGCCCCTCAGTGTCCTCCGTGGAGTGAGGTGCTCAAAACTGACCCCAGGATTTGAGGTGTGGAATAGGTTTAAGCTGAAAAAGGGTAGATTTAACCCAGTTATTAGGGTTATCCTTTCCTGTGAGGGTGAGGAGGCCCTGGCCAAGGTGCCCAGAGAAGCTGTGGCTGCCCCTGGATCCCTGGAAGTGTCCAAGGCCAGGCTGGACATTGGGGCTTGGAGCAGCCTGGGATAGTGGAAGGTGTCCCTGTCCATGGCAGGGCATGGGGCTGGATGGGTTTTAAGGTCCTTTCCAGCCCAAACCATCCTATGATTCTCTGATTCTAAGTCAAACAAATACAGGAAGATAAAACAGAAATCTGGAAAAGAACCTAATTGAATGTAATCCATCAGAGCACAAGGTTTTTTTAGTTCAAATTGTGAAACCATGTCCACAATTTATTTAAGAGACATATTTAAAAAAAAAAAGGAAGACTTGTGCATCACAGCGTGGTACCTATGCAGCAGATTTAACCATTGAGTCATAAGTGTCCTTGAAATAAAAAGACATCTTACGTGCCATAATGAAAATTAGTGTAGAGCTGCACTTCTTTCAGATCTCAGAACACATTTTTAAATATCAAACTTCACAGCAATCCGTCTCATTCCTAAGCACAGCAATAGTGAGACATGCTCCAAGTAATAATTCTGTCTGCATCTGTCACTGTGAAGATTAAGAAGATTCATGTAGTAAATACTGGATTGAAACCAAAGCTCATTTTGTGCTGAGATATCTACAGTGGTATATCAAAACAAAACAAAACTGGTTAATTGCAAAGCAGATGTTTGTAGCATGAAGAAACCTTTTCCTTTCCTCCCCCCCTTTTCTTCCCTTTTTTTTTTTAAACTTTTTTTTTTAAACATGCTTATACCATATCATAAACAACCTGATCTGAGGGTGAAACCAGTCCACACCAGGCACACTTAGATGCACAACAAATAAACACAAGTGGCAGTGTCAGAAGATCCTGAACTGGCAGGCCCAGTCAGTGATTTGGTTAATTGAAGTGTGTTGGGCAGCACGAGTGTCCTCCTGAAACCAGGGAAGGAGCACAGCCTGATCACTTCTTGGCTTCAGCAGCAATTCTGTTTAACTGACCATTTTGGGAGCTGTGTGCTTGTCTCCTCCAGGTTCCTCTAGGAACTGTAGACACATGTCCCAGAGAAGGCTAGACTTGCTTTGGGAGCGAGAGGGGTGAAATTAACCCGAGAGCTGAGATGCCAAGAGCATGCTGATCTCTTCTCTTGAGCCTGCTTTCCAGCCTGCCTCTGCCCTCTCTCTGAATGTCTTCCTCCCACCGTTTCTCAGAGTAAAAGCCAGGTGAGGGCCAGCTCAGCAATTCCCTCGTGTGAGGCTTGTCAGGGCTGTCCTGCAGCGGTGCCAAACGCCAAAGCCTGACACTGGATTTTCTGATACTGGGAAAAAAATCAGCAGCCAGTATCAGCTGCCAGCATTACATCTCTGTTCAACAGCAGGGATTAAGACAGTGGCTGAAAAGGAGTCATCAGGATCCCGAGCTGACTCTCCCTCATGTTAATTTAAATGCTAATTAATTACGTGTGTCGCATCAGCGGGGTAGGATTGCTCTCCCGGAGAGCCTTCCCCGTACGTGCTGTTGTGCTTTTCAAAGCACAGAACGAGACAGAAAGCTGACTTGAGCCTATACCCAAAATATTTGTGTCCCACTCTTGGCCTAGGGACAGCTACTGTGGCAAAACCAAAATCCTGACAGAAATACAGCCACCAAAAAAACATGAGCCTGCAGCTTTAGTTGCCCAGCAGTGAACACTTGCTATTTTTTGTTTAAAACATCTCTGGAGAAAGGAAAATGAACACACCTGACGACTGAAACACCTCAGAGCAGTCAGAGAATCAAGAGCATCCTCTTGGCACCTGCCCTGGAGATATTTATATGCACTAATGAGATCCCATCCCAGTCACCTCTGGACTAAACAGGCCAAGCTTTTTCCCTCTGTGCTCTCACTGTTGTGACCCTTTTGTGCTCTAATGATACCCTCCCATAATGTGGATTTTTTTCCATTGTATATTACACCCACCTGAGTGGGTGCCCAAAATCCACGTGGCAGGAGGATGGGGGAGAAGATTTTGAGGCTGCTGTCCACTTTCTGGTACATAATGGAGGGTATGGAGTGAGGAAGGTGGGCGACCTGCCAGCCAGGATTGTGCTCTGGTGGGAAAACTGGAGCAGTGCTGGTGCTGGCCATGGGGAGCCTGAGAGGAAAAGCAAGATGTGACTGGAAAAGGGGCCATGTGGAGGCAAGGCAGAACTTTTCTGGGACAAACA
>VXBT01013929.1:7067-17759 GCA_013400235.1 Oriolus oriolus
GGAACGGGACAGGGAACGGAGCAGGGAACGGGACAGGGAGTGGGACAGGGAACGGGACAGGGAACGGGACAGGACCTGCCAGAACTGCCGGAGGCTGCCCCGCTGTGAGCCTGGACAAGAGCCCACCAGGATCAGTAACTGGGATCGGGAATGGGACAGGGAGTGGGACAGGGATTTTCACAGCCTACAGCGTTTTCCTGGAATTCTTCCCTTCCCAAGTTGGGATTTTCACACCCTGCAATGCTTTCCCGGGATTCTTCCCACCCGAAATTTGGGATTTTCACTCTCCCAGTGCCATTTTCACCCCAAACTTTGGGACAGTTTGCAGGAGCCACTTTTGCTCTGTGCTGCCTCAACTTCCCAGCCTCCTCTCCCAAAGTTCCAAGGTGGGAGGAGTTGGGGGTGGATTTTTCCAGGGGGGATTGGTCACACGGAGAGGGAAAAGCCTCCCGTGGAATTTGGGCTCTCATGAATTCCTGTCCTTTTTCCCTGCAGGAAAAACCAATTTCCTGTTCGATTGTAAACCCTGCGAGACCGGGACGTATTCCAACAGCAGGAACGGCTGGTGCCGCAACTGGACTGAGTAGGGAATCGTTCATAATTAATAATCATTATTACTAATTACAATTAATAATTAATAACCCCAAATTCCAATCGTTTTTCCAGCTGTGAGAGCAGCGGGTTCATAACGCTCTGGCAAGGGAACAGCACCCACAACTCCGTGTGTGGCTTCCCCATGAGACCTCTGGAGCCAGGTACCTCCTGCCCGGGATTTATTCCCTTTTCCCTGCTTTTCTTCAGGATCCTCCACAGCTTCCCGGCCCGGGAATCCTCTTGGAAAACTGCTGCTGTTTCGTAAAATATTGATATTGATATTGATGCTATTGATATTGATATTGATATTGATTGAGGTGTGATTAGTTAATTGTTGGCCTGGAAAAGATTCTGCTCTTAAAGTGCTGTCCATGAAAAAAGTGGAGAAAATCCTTGGATAGGGCACGTTTAGGTGGGAATTTGTCGTTTCCCACTGAGCTGCTCCTGCTGTTTTCCTGGTTTTTCCAGGAAAAATGTCCTTAGGTTCTCCTTTCTCCTTTTTTCAGTTCTTTCCCTGCTCCTTTTCTTTTCCTTTTTCCTTTCCTTTTTCCCCTTTCCCTTCTTCCTTTCTCCCTGTTTTCATCCCGCTCTGTGATTCCCTTGCCCCCTTACCTGGGAGCCTCTCACACCTTCCCTCTCTTCCCACAGAACCCCCCAGAGCAATCCCTGAACTCCCTTGAGAGATCTCCATCCCCTTGAACAAAAATCCAGCCCCAGAATTCCTTAATTTTTCATTAAATCCCGTTCATTGCAGCTCGGATTCCCCTGGAATTCCCTTCCATCACCATCCTGGCCATCCTGACGGCCGTGGCCGTGTTCGTGCTCATCCTGCTCACGTTCCTGCTGCACTTCTGCATCTGGACCCTCAGGAAGGACAAAAAAATCCCACCTGGAGGTGAGGGATCTTTGGGAATTCCCTGGATGGGATGAAAGGAGTGGAATGAGTGGGATAAATCTGGATTTCCTCTGGGATTTGGGGCAGGCTCCTGGTATCACCGATCATCCAATCCAACATTGCTGCCAGAGGGGAGGGTTAAATGGGATTTTGGGATGGAATTCCTGCCTGGGAGGGTGGAGAAGCCCTGGAATGGATTTCCCAGAGAAGCCGTGGCTGCCCCTGGATCCCTGGAAGTGTCCTTGGAGCAACCTGGGATAGCGAGGAGTGTCCCTGCCCACGGATGGGGCAGCACTGGCTCATCCTAAAATCCCTTCCACCCCAACCCATTCCATAATTCCCTGATCCCACAAGCTGGAAAAGGGCTGGGCAGCCTGCCCGAGGTTTCTGGGATTCCTGGATGAGCTTTCCCTTGTTCCCACCGCAGATTTGGGACACAACTTCCCGCGGCTGCCGCCGCCCCCGCAGCTCCTGCTCCAAGGGGAGGAATCCTACAGCATCCAATTCCCGGAGGAGGAACACGGCGAGAAAACGGCCGAGGAAAAGCTTTCCATCTTATCCCTCAAAGTCTACGGCGAGCTCAGATAATGGGATCATTGTCTGGGATCAGTGGGAATCGGCAGGGCTGAGCTCGGCTTCCCAAAAAAAGCAGCGGGAATGGGACGGATGGGGTGTGAAGCATCGTTTTTCCATAGGATTTAGGGCGAGTTTGGCTTTGTTTTTCCCCCAAATCGTGGAATTTCGGGATAAAACCCTGCCTCATTCAGGCTGGCCTTGATTCAGGAGCTTTCCCAGGTTATCCCAGTTTCCAGGCTCGGGAATGGCAGCCATATCTCCTGCTCTTCTCTTGGTTTTCCAGCGCTCCCAAACTGCCCCGACTGTGTCATTCCCAACCCCGTTCCAGCCTCTCCCGATCCCATCCCAGCCTGAGGGGCTGCTCTGGCTCAAATATTCCCTTGGGAGGCTCCTTTTGTGCTGCCAAGGGTTTTCCTGTGCAGGTTCTTCCATGGAAAATCGGGGAAAAAAGGGAGTGGTGCTCATCCAGGGAATGGTCAGGGCACTGCCTGAGCTCCAGAAAAATGGAGGAAATGGGGAAAAAATCCTGGCAAATGCTCTCAGGTGGGATTTTGGGATTTCTGTGCAGGACTCGGATCCCTGAGCCCTTCCCGCTTAGGATATTCCATGATTTTATGACGTAATTCCAGCAGGTTTTGGAAGTTTTTTGGGCTGACCCCCCGTGGAGATGCCGATGCCAACATCTGTGTTGATAATTATGGCTAATTGGGGATGATCACGGATAATTACGGATAATCCGGCACGAGTTTCTGGTGCCTTTGGTGGCTATTCAGTGGAAATCCGTGTAAATTCCTGGGATTTCGGAGGAATTGCTCATGGATTTCAACCTCTCCTGGGCGATCACTGGATTGTGGATCGGCTCCGAAGATCTGGAGCCGGGCTGGGAGAGCTGGGAATGTTTCCCTGGAGAAGGGAAGGATCCAGGGAGACCCTTCCAGAGCCTAAAGGGATCCTGGAGAGCTGGAGAGGGATTGGGACAAGGGATGGAGGGAAGGACACTGGGAATGGCTTCCCACTGCCAGAGGGCAGGGTTGGATCGGAAATCGGGAAACAATTCCTTCCCTGTGAGATTCCAAAGGCTCCCCGTGAGTTCCAGCAGCTCGCAGCAGGTGATGCTGTTTCCCTGGATTTGGGGTTGGGATCACAACGGGGAATTCCTGCAGGAACAGAGACCCCAAAAGTTGGGCTGGGAATTTTCTGATTCCACGGGAAAGCTTGGAAAATTCCAAAGAAAAACTCATTTTAATGAAGTTTTTTTGCTTTGGGATTTTTATTTTATTTGGCTTTCGACTCCAGTGTCATTCCCAAAATTATCCTGAGGAAGCTGAGCCTTCTTCCCTTTGGATTTTCATCCTAATCTGAGAGAGGACGGAGCCATCCTTAGGCTCAGGCTCCCAGGAAAACCTGGGGGGGGAAAAAAAATCCCATTTCTGGGGCTGTGCAGGCATCAAAATTCCTCCCTCCAGGAGCAGAGGATCAGGAAACACCCATGGGAACAACATTCCAACAAAAGCCACAAAATTCCCTTCAAACCCCAGCTTTATTTTTCCTTTTCCCAACCCTTTGGAAGCGGAGTGGCAGCAGAGGGAGCTCCTGAGGAGGCTGGAAAAGCTGATTCCAGAGGGAACCGGCTCCGTGAGAGCCCGGGGAAGGAATTAAAGATTGACCAATATTTCCTGGATAATTCATGGATAAAGCACAAAGGGCCTCTCAGAGGCACCGCAGCTTTTATGGCCGGAGTGATGAAATCTGGGAATTGTTTCCCTTTTATCATCAAAGGCCGCTGGGAGCTGCTGGAATAACCGGGATCTGTTACAGCAATCCACGCCAACCGCGCTTTTCCAAGGAAAAATGAGCTCCCTCGTCATTCCTCACCAACAGGAGCCCAGAGCAGCTCCAAGGGATGCTCCAACCACTTTTTCCTTGGAAGTGCTGCTTGGAGATGTTTAAAAAATAAAAAATCCCATTTTTGGTCGAAATGGGCTGATTTTGTCCTGTCTGATTCCAGGGAACCAGTGGGATCAGCATCCCAGTTTTTCCTTTCACACCTCCCAGTTTCCCCTTTCCCACCTCTCCCTCCCCCTTTTCAAAGCCTGGCTTTGGTAGGAAGGACCTGTTTGGCACATCCCGAGGGGTGGAATTCCACCTGGAGCTGCTGGGATCCAGAGGAGGCACCAGGATGATGAGAGGGATGGAGCAGGAAAGGCTGGGAGAGTTGGGAATGTCCAGCCTGGAAGAGGATTGGGGATGAGCCAGTGGTGGCCTGGAGGAGCCGCAGGAAAGGTGGAGGGGGAATATTTCTGAGGGATGGAGTGCCAGGACACAGGGAATGGATTCAAAGTGACTGAGAGGGGGTTTAGATGGGATATTGGGAATAAATCCTTCCCTGTGAGGGTGGGGAGGGGCTGGGATGGGATTCCCAGAGAATTTGTGGCTGCTCCATGCCTGGAAGTGTCCCAGGCCGGGTGGGAGCAGCCTGGGATAGCAGAAAATGGCCCTGCCCGTGGTTCAGATGAGCTTTAAGATCCCTCCCAATCCAAACCATCCCGGATTCCATGGTAATTCCAGGAATATTGCTGAGGGGGGACACTGAGGGAAAGGGGGGACACTGAGGGAAAGGAGGGGACAGTGAGGTGAACATGGGGGCACTGAGGTGAGGGGAGGGACACTGAGGGAAGGGGGAGCTGGCCTTGCTTTGTCACGGTCACCAAGTGCCACTCAACAGCTGAAACTCTGACTTTTGCTGCCTTTCCCCTCCCTTTCCTGCTGCCCTGAGCTCCAGGAGTGCCCATTCCCGCCTCAGTGACAAAAGCCCGGCGGGACAAAGGCTGTGGCCGTTGTCACCCATCCTTATCTCTCCTGGTTTATGATCCCTGAGGTTATTCCCCGCGGGCCCCACCCGTGGGTGCAGGTGCAGTCCCCAGGGAGCTGTTCCCACATTTCCTGCCTGTCCCACACCTGCTCTGGACTAAAGGAATAAAGGAGAGGGATTTGCAAATCCTCCGAGTCAGGAATTGCTTTAAAATTCTGCTTCCAAAGGGTTCCGAGAGCAGAAGCTGTGGTGAGGCCTGTGCTGATCCCTGCCCTCCTTCCCTGAATTTCCTCCTCAAATCCCACCCCAAACGCCCGCAGAGCACCCAGGAACCACCAATTCCAACAAATCAGGGCACCACGAGGGGGAATTGCCTCGGAAGGGGCTGGAAAAGGACTGAGAAGAGATTTTTTTTAGGAATTCCAAGCCCTGTGTTGGGTTTTGTGGGGGCCAGGCCACGCTCGGGCCCTGCAGGGTGTGGGGACAGTGGGAAAGGGATTTCCCATGGGAAGCAGGGCCTGGTTTTGGGGCTCTATCCCATTATTTCATCACAGGGAGCTCCATAATGTGGAATTCCAGTGTGGGTTGGGTTGGGAGGGAGCTTAAAGATGATCCAGTTCCACCTCATGCATGGGAGGCACTCCTTCCCTTATCCCTTATCCAACGTGACACTTCCAGGGATGGAGCAGCCATAAATTCCCTGGGAATTCCATCCCAGCCCCTCCCCACCCTCCCAGCGAAGGATTTCGTCCCAATATGCTGGAATCCGGGGGGTTTTTGGGAGTTGAGCTCTCAGGGAAGGGCCCTGGGGGTGTCACAAGGAGCAGGGAATTCACAGCACGATCCCCTCCCAGGGAATTTGTGTTCCCAGTAAATTACTGGACGTGGATGTGGCTCATTAATTCCTTTGGGAATTGTGTCCAGCCCTGGCAGGGGGACAAAAACTGCCTGGGGTCATTTGTTACAAAAATAAAAAAGCCGAGTTTAGGAGGCAAAAATTCCTTTTCCCTAGAAAAACAAGTTTAACGGAATATCCATGACTGGTTTCTTCAGAATCCAGTTGAAATCCAGCTGGAATTTCCAGCTAAAAATGACCTCAGCATCTCCCTAAGGACCAGAATCATCTCTGCATTAAAAGGATTTGAATCTCAGGGAAATAAATCGGTTTTTAATGCACAGAGCTGGGCTCAGGAAGGAAAATGTCAGGAAAAGAATCCCAGAATCTGGGAATGGTTTGGATTAGAATGGACCTTAAATTCCTCAAGTGGAATTTAAGTCCCAAAGGTCAGGCTTGGAACACTTCCCACTCCCAGGAGCGAGTTTAATGTGAGCTGAGTCTACGATATTATTTTAATATTATTTTATATTATTTTATTAGTTGAATATGAGCTGAGCCAGGGATTAATTGGGAGAAAAGGGGAAAAGGAAAAAAAGGGGAAAGAAATGGGAAAAAAGGGGCGGGGGGAAAGGGGAGGAAGGGAAAAAGGCGGGGGGGGAAAGGCAAAAAAAGAGGGGAAAAAAGGGGGGAAAAAAAGGGGAGGGAAAAGCAAAAAAAGAGGGAAAAAGAGGGAAAGGAAAGGAAAGCAAAGGAAAAAATTCCCCTCTTCATTCCAAGCCTCTTCAGATCCTGAAAGCTTTCCCAGGAATCTGAAAATGTTGGGATAAACATGGAAAACCCCCAATTCTCTGCTTTCAGGGGCTCTTTCCAACCTCATTCCTGACGGAGCGGATCCATGGCCAGCGTTTGATCCCATGAGCCGTTCCACGCTCTGAGAATTCCCCGGGTTCTTTGGGAGCCTCTCCTCCCTCACATTTTTGGTTTATCGGATCATTAATTACCGGAGCGAAGCGAAAAGTGCCTGAAACAATGGAATTGGGATTTTTCCAGGCAGCCCCTGGGTTGTTCCCAAGGTTCGAAGGGAATTTGATCCCTGCGGAGCCTCAGTTAAAAATGGCACGGAGCCGATTTATGGAGCCTTGGATTCCTAATTCCCTAAATTCGGGTGCAGGAGCAGGAAACCCCGTGGGATTTGGGGTTTTTTCTTAGGATCTCGGAGTGGGGCATTCCCAGGGTTAAAATCAGAGGATCAAGGCTGCAATTCCTGCCAGGATCTCCCATTTCCAAACGCAAACACCACAGGTTTTGTCCCATCCGGAAAATCTCTGCAGCACCCAAGATCCCAGAATGGTTTGGGTGGGAAGGGGCCTCAAATCCCATCCCCATCCCCATCCCCATCCCCATCCCACCTCCCGCTATCCCAGGCTGCTCCAACATCCCCTGGACACTTCCAGGGATGCTGAAACTTCCTCAGCTCCCATTTTCCAGGCAGGAATGATGAAAATCTAGCAAAATCCTCTTTTTTCCCTCATTGTAACTCCCAGCCCCAACCAAAAAAAAGCTGGGAAAAGCCGATGGAAGCCGGAATTTGGCAGCGATTCCGCGTCCCCTGGGCTGGCTGTGAATTCCCTGGCGCCTCCCCCGGGGGTCACAGCGCCCTTCCCAAACATTCCCGGGGTTTTTCCTGCTGCTGCACAACGGTTGGGATCGGCCTCCGCTTCCCCCTTGCTGGGTGACCTGATCCCACGGGAGCGGCAGCGGGAGGACGGAGCTGTCGCAACCCCGATGCTTCCGAGCGGAATTCCCCCCTCGAGGAATCGTTTCCCAAATTCCCGGAGAAGGGGAAAGGCTCAGTTACGGGTTTAAAGCTTCTGTGCTCCCTCGGCTTTCCTCGGCTCCGGGGGAAATGGGATATTCCAGAGGGAATGAGCGGGGATTTACCCAACCTGGCCTCGGACACTGCCAGGGATGGGAAGAAACCGCGTTTTGTTTTTCCCACCTGGAAAAATCCCGATATTTCCACGCTGTGGCCTTTAGGAAAACGGGACCTTTGGAAATCGATACATTTGGAGCAGCCAAATCCCGTTAAATTCTGGTTTGATTTGGGAATTTTGCTGCTTTTCCAACACGGAATTCCCATCCTGCTGCATCCCAGATATGGGAATTCCCAAAATCCAGCTGCCAGGGGAATCTGGGAGGGCTGGGAGCTGTTCCAGCCCCAAATCCACGCCTGGCTCATTTCCCACATCCTTTTCTCTCCTCCAGGAGTTTTATTTCCTAAATCCTCTCGTGCAACTTTGAACTTCCCCAAAGCCCAACCCAATTCCGGGCAGGACTTTTCCCAGGATTCTAAAGAATTCCCCATGAACTCAGCACAGAGCTGGGTTAAATTTCAATTCTTTTATTCAATAGATATTAAAATTCGAATTCCAGTGAGTTTCATCAGCTCTCGGGCAGTGAAACGGGAAATAACTGCGAGCTGTAAACGTTCATCTCTCCGATTTTTCCAGGGAAAAATCATCTTTATGGATGTGTTTATCCACCCAAGTGGATTGCAGAGATAAAGCCGAATATTCATTTCTTAATTAGAATTAATTAGCGGTGGAGAAAGCGGGAATTTGCCTTCTCCGAGGATGTTTTGGCCACACCTACCTTTGAGAATTCCCTGGACACGGAATTCCAGCGGGATTTTATTCCCAGCTTCCCCCAGGGACACTTTGTCATTCAAGGAATGAGGTTTTTGGTTTGGGTTCTTTGAAAGAGAATTAATTTAATTTCATTAATTTAATAATTAAGCTGCTGAAAGGTCCAATTTGTTGCGTTTCAGGAAGCACCAAACTCCAAAAATCGCCTTTTTTGGAAAAGCAAAAATGGGAATTGGGAAGATTCCAGTGAGAAATTGTGGAATCCAAAGGGGAAGTGCTGGAATGAGGCAAAGAAAGGGAAGGAAACCGAGGAATCCGAGGGTGGGAATGCAGGAAAAAGAGAAAATGGAGAGGATAAAATTCATATTCTGGGGAGACAATGCGATATTCCAAAGGAAGGAGGATTTTCCATGAAAAAATGGGAACTCTTGAAAGGAAAAGCCACAAAAATGAGAGCTAGGAGGGACTCACCTCAGCCACGACAACAAATCCCATCTTTCTCTGGAGCAAGGCCATTCCTAACGGGAAATTCCAGGGAATTGTGCCCTCATTTCCAGGGAATCCCTGGGAATCGCCTTTTTCCCTGAATCATTCGACGAATCCCATCCCAAACAGGAGATTTTGGGAGCCGAGGGCTCGGCAAAGCCTTTTGGATTTCCAAAATCCCTTCCAAAGTGTTTTTGTCTCTGTATTAAAAGAAACCAGGGATTCGAGCCCGAGCCATTCCCATCTTTTGGAAATTTAGGGAATAATTCCCAGTCAGAAGCAGCTCCTTAAACCAAGAGCAGCCTCAAGGCCGGAGTTGCACCAGAAAAATTCTTTTTATTCGATTTTTATTGAAACCTCGGGGTTTCCGCGTTGAGAATCTTCAGGAAAATTTGAGGATCCAGAATCACCAAATTCCCATTCCTGGGCAATTTTCCATAGTTTTTTTTCAGTGTTACCAGCACTGGGATCAACGAGGGTTTGGATTTAGGTTTTTTTTTCCTGGGTGTGGGGTCTGCACCCAAATTCCAGGGGCTTCAGATTAATGGGAGAATTCTTCTGAGAAAGGGATTTTTTTTCCCACTTCTTTTCCAGGACAAAAGTGCCTAAAATGCCTCAAATTAATACAAAACTCCGTCGATTCTATCGATAAAATCAAGGATTTGGGGCTTTTTTTCCTGATTTCTCCAACACAAAGATACCTAAAATCCCTCCAGTGAATTCCAGCTGTGAAATTCCAGGAATTCTTCCACTAAAGGGAATTTTCCCCACGTTTCTGCCACAATGAAGGGGACCAAAATCCCTCAATTTAATACAAAACTCCATTGATTCTATTGATAAAATCAAGGATTTGGGGCTTTTTCCCTCCACATTTCTGCCAAGAAAAAGTGACCAAAATCCCTCCAGTGAATTCCAGCTGTGAAACTCCAGGAATTCTTCTGAGAAAGGGATTTTTTCCCCCCACATTTTTTCCAGGACAAAAGTGCCTAAAATGCCTCAAATTAATGCAAAACGCCATCGATTCTATCGATAAAATCAAGGATTTGGGGCTTTTTCCCTCCACATTTCTCCAAGAAAAAAGTGACCAAAACCCCTCCAATGAATTCCAGCTGCGAAATTCCAGGGAAAAGGGGATTTTCCCCCGGTTTGTGCCCCGCTGAGGTCGTGCCCGTGCGATTGACGGCATTACCAGACAGTATTAGACAGGGATAGGCAGATCTAACTTTGCCTGGTAAGACAGCAATCAGCAGGCTCCAGGAACAGGACTTCCTCCACATCCACGATTGGAAAATTATCCCGGGGAAAGGCTCTCCGGAGCCACAGCATTTCCCAGGGGAATCTTGAACTCGTCCTGCCCGATTTGAAGCGGGGGAAAGGATGAAAATTCAGCTTTTTCTGCTCGGCTGGGAAATGAATTGGGAATATTTGAAAGGACTTACCCGCGGCGGCTCCGTCCGTGGGATTCCTCTGGCTCTGCCCGGAGCAGCTCCCAGAAAATCGGGGATGCGGCTGCCCCTCATCCATGAATTGCCCTTGCTGAGGCGGATTTTTTTAGGATTCGGCCCCAACCCCAGCAGTGGCGGTGAAGTGGATTTAAGGAAGGGGGAAATCTGTAGGGAAAGGGAGGGAATTGAGGCGGGAGGGAATTTTCCGGGGTTTTCACTGGCTCTGAGGAAAGCTGGGATGGGTTCTTCCCTAAGCACGGTGGGAAGGAGTGGGATTTCCCTGTCTCCCTTTATTTTTTCTCCAGGGAAGGAGTGGGATTTCCCTGTCTCCCTTTATTTTTTTTCCAGGGAAGGAGTGGGATTTCCCTGTCTCCCTTTATATTTTATCCAGGGAAGGAGTG
>VXBT01013930.1:0-46895 GCA_013400235.1 Oriolus oriolus
TCTCACCTCCTCCTATTCTCTGAGTAGGAGCGAAAAACTTGTGACCTTTGTTTTGATTTTCTTCTTAACATGTCATCACAGAGGCGTTACCAGCCTCTCTCATTGGCCCAGCTCTGGCCAGCAGCATGTCCTTCTTCAGAGCCATCAGCCAGTGGCTCTGCCGGACATGGTGGGAAGCTTCCAGCAGCTTCTCACAGGAGCCACCTCTGCAGCCCCCCTGCTACCCAAAACCAGGCCGTGCCAAACCAAAACAAGTAGCCAGACTAATAGTTTCTCTGTCTTGCCACTTTGTAGAGCAGGGATGGAGTATGACAGAACTAATCTGCTTTGCTGAACCAGTCTGTCCTGCCTGGACAGGATTTTATGTGTTGGTGCTTTACGTGGGTTATTTTCCCCTAAACTACTGAAACTCTGACAAGCAATTGCTTCTCTTGTATGTTACAGTGTCTCTGTTACTTTCTTTCTTTTTTGGATCCCATTTTCAGGTTTACCACCTTTCCTGAGTTTAAACTTCTCACTATCTCCCTCTACAGCTTCCTGAAAGGAGTTTGTAGCCAGGTGGATGTCACGCTCTTCTTCCAGGCAACAAAGACAGGACAAGAGGAAATGGCCTCAATCTGCACCAGGGGAGGTTCAGGTTGGACATCAGGAAGAATTTTTGCATGGAAAGGGTGGTCAGGAATTGAAATGGGCTGCCCAGGGAGGTAGAGTCACCATCCCTGGAGGTGTTCAAGGAATGAGTGGATGTGGCACTCAGTGCTCTGGGCTGGGTGGCAAGGTGGGGATCAGTCACAGGTTGGACTTGATGATCTTGGAGGTCTTTTTCAACTTTGATGACTCTATGATTCGAAGATAAGCCACCACTCCATGATTAGACTTCTGTCCCGAGAGGCTAAGATCTTTCTCTTCCGTAAACAGACAGGAGGATCGAGCCCAAATATCCCAACTTACCCAAATATCCTGACTCAGCCACAAGGTATACGTATATACCAGTGAATTAATCATTTCAGGTGCTGCTTTCTGGTCAACTACATGAGCTGGTCACTTCCATACCATGAGACCCTCATAGCCTCAAATCAAGATACCTGCATGCAACCTGCTTGTTAGGAATATTTGCTTTAGGCTCACTCCAGAACATGAACTGTGTCCAGGAACTGCTTAAACTGTTGTGATTTTCCATGAACAAAAACGCACCAGGGTTCATAGTGAGTTCTAGTGCCTGAATCTGAGCTGCAGGACTGTTTAATGTGCTACAATAGATCCACTCAAAGAAATGAGCCACTGCTTTTACTTAAAGATTTTCAACCTGATACTTAATTTTTAATTTAATCCAAAATCTTTTTTTTTTTCGCTTAGTCAAATTCCCCTTTTGCCTGCAGTCAGTCAGAAAAGAAAGGGAAAAATAAAAGTCAACTTAGCTTAACCACATTAATCAGCATGATTTGAAGAAAGCAAACATAACCAGGGAACATAGGAGGGCTTCAGCTGCCTTTAAATTTCTTTATGCCAAGACCATCATATTGCAATCAGTGAGTAACATAATTCTTACAATGCCTCCTATTTAATCCTTAGTTTTTTCTTCTTTTCCCTGATCTGACTGAAATAAAACCTGGAACAACTGGCTTCAGCAGGGCAAAGTCTGGTAGGAAGAGTGCACTATAAATACAGTGTAGAAAGATAAAGCTATTGCCTTTATTTGACAAGCTAACTGTTCCCCAAGCACTCATCCACCACCCTTATAAAAGGAAATGTAGTTACTGAGGTCCAAATTCACCGTTGGCTTAAGTGTGTGCGATTCCACTGAAGTCAACACAATTGTATCCGTTTACTTTCGTAGTGAATTGGGACCCAGACCTTTCCTGAAGTAATAAAAGGTCAGTCAAACATACAGGCAAGAGACCAAAGCTGTGGCTTTGCTCAAAGTTCTTGGCATAGGTCATAGTGTCAGTTAGCAAAACAGCTGACCAGCCAGTGAAAGAATAATCACTGGGGTGCATCAGCAAGTCACAGAGGTTTAGGGAGGCATTATGTCAGCAGATTTGTGATAAATAATTACATATTTTCACCTTCTGTAAATGCAGAGAAATATTTTTTAGCTTATCTTATGCTGGAACAGAAGTAAGGTGAAAAAATGATGAGTCTGAATACCTTTAAGATAATGTGGAATATTTTCATCAAAAGACAACATGAGTCTGATACTAATGAGTCTCTTGTACTGTTACATATATTTCCTTGTGAAGGCATTATGTTCTGTTAGAAGAACTGAAAGTCTAAATTGGCTCATGAAAACAGCACAATTTGTCTCACAGTCACTGCTGAATTTGGGAAGCTCAGACAGCATCCTCAGCTTTGCCTCACCAGTCACATCTAAGGTAGCAGGAGTCACAGTAAATAGATAGAAAATAAGGAGTCATCCCACCAGCTGGATTTAACCTGATCTCATGGTCCCAGGATCTCGTTTACTCATATTATTACACTGCTTAGCAGCACAACAGGACATCAACCAGGATTCCCATTGTCTAAGTTGAGTGTGTAGTTAGGAAACTAGTTTAAACAGCTTGTTTAAACTAAGGCTCTCTCTTTAGTCAATGGAGACTGCATAATTAGTAAAAGCAATTACCATCCTCATAGCAGTTCTCCACAGCAAAGAGATTTGTGTGTTGCCTGTAGCACAAATGGAAGATGACATGTGTGCCGGAGGACTTTGGAGGGCAGTGCAGGGGGTGACCCACAGAGTCAAGAGAAAGCCACCAGTGACCAATAACACTGATGTAAATACATTATGAAGCAATCTTGTAGCAGTGAACTGACATCAGTGTTATTCGCTATCTCACCCACATTTCTGGGTCTCAGCCTAAGACACCAGAAGGTGCAACATGAAGAATATGACAATCATGCAACACAGGAAAGCAAGGACACAAACAAAGCTGCAATGATAAGGAAACTTTCAGAATATACCAAACTTATATTTACTGAGAAATTTTTTGTCAAGACTGGATAAAGTGGATTGAATTCATTCAAAAGTTAGATGGTTGGGGATGCTAGTTTACAGTAGGTAGTAAGTTTAAAATGGATAGTAAGCCTATTAATCCCAGTTACCTTGACCACGGAAGATTAAGGATGACAGATCTTGTATAATGTGGAGGATCTCTCAGTCCTTGTCCTCAGACTCTCATAACTCAGAAAAGGCTGGGAACATGATCTGAGATCTTGCCTCTACAACAGAGAAGAAAATTAATTATAAATCAGAAAACTATCACAGGGCTGCAGCCCTTCTATGGAGACAGGCTGGGAGAGTTGGGCTTGTTCAGCCTGGAGAAGAGAAGACTTTGGGGTGACCTCATTGCAGCCTTCCAGTACTTGAATGGGAGGGAAACTGACTTTTTACATAGGCAGATAGTGACAGGGCAAGGGGGAATGAGTTTAAAACTATTGTCTCCCCTAAAAGATGAGAGATTTTGATTAGATGTTAGGAAGCAGTACTTTACTCAAAGGGTGGTGAGGCACTGGAACAGGTTGTCTATACCCCATCCCTGGCAGTGTCCAAGGCCAGGTTGGACAAGGCTTGGAGCAACCTGGGATAATGGAAGGTGTCCCTGCCCATGGCAGGGTGTTAAGGTCTCTTCCAAAACCAACCATTCTTTGAGTCTATGTTTGTTTAATCTACTCTTAAAACATTTACTGATGGAGATTCTACCACCTTCCCAGGCAGAGGTAGTCTACACTTAGAAAATTTACCTAATTACTAAGCTAAATCTTCCTTGCTACAGTTTAAGCCCATTGCTTCCCATTCTGTCCTCAGTGGATACAGAGAGCATTTCCTTTATTTTTGCAGCAAACTTTTCCTTGGCTGCAGCCTGTTTTCCTCTCTCACTTCTATTATCTTTGCTCATAAAATTAAAAGTAATTCTAAAATATAAGTATAAAATATTTAATATATACACTGATTCCACAGGCATTATAATAAGCAGGTTATTTGCAAGTGTGAAAATTGCACATGTGAGATTTTTAAGCCCTATACTTGCTTTAAATGCATATTTTTAATTTTCATTTGGGATTGTTTGAGTTATGAGGCTTGCTTTAAAAATATGAAGGTTAACCAGTCTTTTCCTCCAACTCTCAAAGGGTTAAGCCCCTGGCTGATAATTCCCTTTGCAAGTCAGATCCTTCATTATAAGTAGAATCCGTAGAAGAGGACATATTTCATTTTTTAACTGGGGCGTATCTAATGATCCGGGGGAAACCCCTGTCTCGTAACATTTGATGTAGCCTAAGACAAGAAGAGCAAGGTGGCACCAGGCTCTTCCTATTTAGTCATGAGCCAAGGAGCGGCACCAGTGTACAAGTGACACGCGGAACACAGGAACACATGCATCAAAGTAGCAGCTCAATCTGTATGGCAAATAACCCTCTTTCGCGGCTCAGCATGGTTGCTGGCCCTGAGCTGTACTTCCAGTAATTGACATAGTTGCCCAATGCTAGAAAACAAACTCGGAAACTATTCTCATTAGACGTCCCCCTGGTTTGCTACTCCGTTATTGTAAAACCCAAACACTGAGCTTCCTACCAGCGTGGCTCTGTTTTTAATTAGTTCTGATGGCACTGGGCGACGCGCCAAGGAAAAAAATGAACTTCCTGTGATTGAGGCTTGTTGCTCAGTATGTTGCTTCCTCCACACAGAGATTGTTTTCACAACATTTTCTGAAAAGGAGCTACTGACAGAAATAATATAAGTTTTTACTGCTTTTGATTTTTTTTATTCTGCCTTCCATGCTTATAAAAGGCGGCTCAAAGTCAAGGTTCCCTAAAGTTACTGTGTCATTATTTTGCCTTTGTGTGACTCGGCTGATTAAAGACATCCTAGCAGATTAATTTTTTAATAGAATAAGCACAGGATCCTGTTAAAAAAATTTAAGACCAAGGACTTTTCAGTGGCTTAAATAAATTAATTTGGATATGGTCAGGCATGGGGTGGGGAGGGACTTCAGGCTTATATTCAGCAGCGTAAGTTGTCATAGTGTGAGTAGGAGTGAGGGAAATGGCAGATAAATGTGATTCAAAAGCAGAATTAGTGTCTCCATGTGAGAATGTGATGAGTCTTAGTGGTCTCCTTCATTTCTTCTTATGAGGCTTCTCAAGTTAATTTCATAGGAAAGGCTCAAACACTATCACTTTGTTCCAGTGAACTGTAGGTGGGATTCACAGCCAGACACCTATATTTAAGGGTCTCAGAAGGGCATGTCTGTGTTTGTGCTGATTTGAGTCAGAGAAGATGAAGATCCAGTTGATACCATCACTGGAGTCCAGAGAGCAGTTAACCTGACCAAATGCAGGTAGGTATTTCTTGTGTGAGCTGAACTGCTTTCCAGGCTCCATTGGCTTGTCTGGACAGTATCTCCACTAATCATGATGGGCTAGACAGCTAGAGCAGTTGAACACATCCAAATTTCAGATTCCTGGCTGCAGACCTAAATAAGAGTAGGCATCTGCCTTCAGGTGAGTGTAACTGCTCTCTAGACTCCCATTGACAATGCTGATAAGTGCTTGATTAACCACCCACACACAGGTATCCAGTGCTGTCTGAGATGCCCCCAAGCCTCATCCTGCATCCAGCTGTCTCTCTAGAAGAGCGTGGCTCACCTGTGAGTCCAGGGTTACATCTATCAATCCCTTATGGGTGTCTCACAGGCCCTTGAATGTCTCAGGTGGGCACCAAAAAACTGTGTCAAGTCAGATCTGAGCTCTCAGTTTTCAGTGACAGCAATGAGAGCCTGGGCTCCAAGTACACACACAAATTCCCATGCTACAATTACCAAAATTAGACAGCTGCATCAGGGGAGGAATCTCACCTGCTGGGCAACTTTCCCTGGATTGATGCTACTTTATTTGATGCACTGGTAATTCTTCCATGACTGATTCTGTGCCTTAAAAATTTCATATTAAACGATAGTTTAGGAGAAAAGAGATAAACTCATCCTGAAAGCTTCTTGAACCTGGTTTGTACAGTTGGATGTCAGCTATGACAGCCTGTTTGTCATTGCTCAGCTGCTTTGTCGCAGCGTCATCTCTACGGGTATATAAAGAGAGAAAAGACACAATCCAGCCAGTTCAATTATAATGTCAGCCAAGTCAGAATAAAAACAGAAACAGTGTTTTTCTTAGTTTTTGTATTTCTGGAATTACTTGTTTTACTTTTTAAAAAAGGAGTATGAGATGCATCAAAGCACGTTAATGTGTAAGGGATCACTCTGATGGCATTTGAGAGCACACCATGCCAGATTTCAGAAATGACCACAACTACAGTGGATATAAAACAGCATCTGCAGACCATGCAAATAATTGGAGCACTAGACAGGATAACTGATCTTAATACTATTTCTTAGTTCTGCTTGTATTTATTTAATGAATTCATTTTTAGGTAGGAGACAGTATCTCTGAAATACATCTGTAAATATAGAATATAATCGCCACTTCAGGTAAATTTTCTTCTCTGTTAAAAAAAATATAAAAGGATATTGAGACAGGTAGAAAATGGTAGAAAATTTTACCAAAAACTATTAAATAGAAAGACTCTGGAGATTCCTGAGCCATGGATCACCAGCAGCAGGAAGAACTACCTAGGAATTAGTGCCATGTACTTGGCACCTTATACAAGTCCTTATGCGCCCTTTATTGAGCTCAGTCAAACACAGGACACTTGACCAGCAGTCCTGCTGGGTCTGGGTCCTCAGTTTTACCTCAACTCTAGCTCCAGTCAGGAATCAGACATAATGGTATTTCAAGAGCAGAAGGCTCCAGGGAGACCTCAGAATGCCTTTTTAATAACTAAAGGAGCTCCAAGAGAACTGGAGAGGATCTTTGGACAAGGGCTTGGACTCACAGGATGAGGGGAAATGGCTTTAAACTGAAAGAAGGGACATTTAGATGAGATATTAGGAAGAAATTCTTCACTGTGAAGGTGGTGAGAAACTGGAACAGATTTCTCAGAGGAGCTTTGGATTCCCCATCCTTGGAAGTGCTCAAGGCCTGGTTGGACAGGGCTTGGAGCAACCTGGCCTGGTGGAAGGTGTCCCTGCCCGTGGCAGGAGGGTTAGTACGAGATGAGCTTTAATATCCCTTTCAACCCAAACAATTTCTATGACTTTTTTGCAGTACTTTTTAAAGAAGACACTTCTCAGAAAAAGCAATCCAACCATAAAACCTTTATGATTTTTGATTAAAATCTTGTGCCTTTGTTCTGTTATTTTTCATTTTCCTACCCAGGTCTTGGCTCATTTTTGTACAAGAATTTCACAGAAAGGCCCTTTCAAATTATGCTTTTTCTGTCTTAGTTCTCCAAGGATTTTGCTGAAAGGTGGTATTTTGTCATCCTGATGGTATTTTAGGTGCCTAACCCCAAAAAGCATGTAATTCTATCAGCCTTCTTTATAAATCTGAATTTTCAAATGGTTTTGTAGGAGCTATACAGGTTGGCTCAATTTACAGTGCTCCCCCCTGACTGAACAGGGTATCAGAATCTAGTCCTTAAAACCTGTGTATGTAGATTTAACTTACACAGAGCAAGTCACAGTCTTCAGCGCTGAAATTCCAAAGCAGGCTCTGGAGTTACACGAGGGATTAATTTGATTCTGTATTTAGATTAACAGTACTTGTATAAATACTGACTTAGAACTGATGTCAATCTTTTATGCTAATTGCTAGTTAGACCCATACAAAGACAAGCTTTGCTTGGACCACTTTTGTAAGATTGTTATCTATCTATTGTGGAGAGATTTACATTTGCTTTCCATTAACATTAATAGGAGCTGTCCACATAAATCACTCATCGCCTGTAAGAAAAGATAAAGTCCTACTAAGTTCAGAGAACACAGGCTTTCCCAATTGAAAAATCTATTAATAATAAAACCCCTACCATGTAAATATCTGACATCTGAACTGTATAGTAAATAAAGTGGTCCATGAAGTGATTGCTTCAAGGGGAAGAAATGCTTGGCTAGTTCCAAACCATTTTTAAAAACTCATATAAATCCTCTGGTATTGGTAAAAACATAAATAAAGCAAATAGCTGCAGAGAAAGGAGGAGGAGCAGGAGCATAGTAATTTAAATTGTTATTTTTATTGGCCTTTATTTTCTTCTACGAGGTAGTGACAGATCCAATAAAACACCTTGTTTTACACACAGAGAGGACAAAGATTACTAGAAATGATACAAAACCCTCTTAGCTAATCCAGATGTAACTGGGCATGAGCTCATTTAGGCTGAGAAGTTAAAAGTGACCAGATGCAATGCTTGCTGCTTTGCTCCTTGTTGCTGCTCCTTACAAAATTGATGCAATTTATCTCACTAGGCCAGGAAAACACAGAGATCATTGGCCAGAATTCCCTGGTACTTGGCGCTGGGCCAGCCTTGATTATGATCTGTGTAGCTCTACAATATGATGACACACGAAAAAGCAGAATTGTTTTCTCCTTTCTGGTGATGTAAACCTGGATTGATTTTATTGGGGTTACAATAAAGTATCAGTGAAAAATCAAAAGAACCAAGTTTTGTCTATCATGTTGCCATCATTTAATCCTCTCTGTACCACTGAGTGCTGTTTTTTTGAGGGATTCTATAAATGGATTGCCAAAAGCTTTTATCTGTGTTTTAAAATATACCCACACATCTATTATTTTGTCATTCCTTCTATACTTAAAAGGGCAACATTGAGCATTAATTAGAAGTAGTTGATACAGCACTGTGCCATTAAAAGTCACCTATTAGAAAGGAAACTGGATGCAATGTTACATTTTGCAATTAATGCCTAATCACTTGGCACTAATGAAATGAGCAAAGTGAACATTGTGGGCATACCTGGTGTGAGAGAGGGGAACAGTTGCTGTTCAGAAAACATCATTTTGTCTGAATTAAAATATCTCATGGGAATATAACTATTTAAAAATATATTTTTTGAGTTTCACAGGTGAATATCTAACAAAATTATTCTGGTTATTTATACTTAATTTCTTAGAGAGAACACATAGTTTTGGCTTTCTAATGCCATAATGTTCTGTGCCATTGATCATATTTTATCTATCTTCAAGACATCCCAAATTAACTCCTGCCATGAACCAAGATCCTGTGGTAGAACCCAAATATCTCAGGAAAGATAAACAACCTTAAAGAAATAAAATCTTTAGAAGCAACTGCTTCCCCTGGAAAGCTATCCTGATAGATCTGGTGAGCTCTTGGCTTGAAAACTGAGGTTTCAATTTATTGAGTCACAAGATCTCTGGATCTAATGCCTCTCTCTCTTTGTTGCAATAAAGAGCCTTCCAGTGTGGCATGAAACCTCCCTGGAGAGGCAATTCGGCTTGTGCTGATACAGTTCATGAACTGATTTACTCCATTTGGGGTCTGGCCAAGGTTTTACCACTGGCCTTGGTTATGAGGTGGAGAGGAACAATTCCTCTCTCTTAAGGAACAGTGTGGCAGCCAAAGGTTAGATTGATTTTGGCTGCCACACAGCAACATCTTTCCACTTTATCAAATGCCTGATAAGCTTGGATTCACGCTTGGTACTCAGTGCAAACATCCATTGGATTTGTGTAGGAAGTTGGTTGGAAAGAAACAACCATAAGTGTGATAACTTAGAAAAACTTTGACACCTGCAGGAATGGATGGGCAGGGTGGAGTGAAGAGTTGCACTTGGCAAGGAAATGAGAGGGAAAAAAAAGGAGAATAAAAATAAAAAGGGGTAAATTCTTACATATTGTGACTTGCAACATCATATTCTGAATAAGCTGTTGAATTGTACTCATTATATTTTTAGGGGTTTCTGAGATCCTCACAGAAGAGGCGTTACTTGGTTTTTGTCTGCTCAGGAGCCATCATAAGGACATAAAAATGGGCAGGCCGGCAAACAGACAGGTAGATACTGAAAATATCTTTGTGGTCTCCCTTTTAGCACAGTACCACAGCCGGATTTATAGCACAGTGGCAGAGTGGAGAGCCCTAGATGTTATTTACGCAGCTAAAATATAAATGCAAAGAAATCATGGTGTAAATGCAGAAAAACATGGAACTATTTCTCATCTAAGCAGAAGTATATGAATGCATTTCTGGTGATAATAATTTAATTAGGAAGCTTTATTTGTTACAGACACAGGTCATTCTTGTAGTGCACAAAAGGATTCAGCAGACCAAAAGTAATAAAAATAATGATTAGAATAAACATTCCAAAACAGAAGAGGCTGAAAATGAAAAACAAAGCTTTGTCCTGTGAGTGCTAGGAATAACAATAGACAGCACCTTTAGTAAAAGTGTGGCATTGATATTTTACATCTAAACACTTTCAACCAACAATGTTGAGACCTTCCATAAAAAATAAACAAAATCCTCCAAAAAAATACAGTGATTGCTCGTCTGTGTAGACAGACAGGTGTGTTGAAAGAAGAGATGCTGTGATAGAAGAAGAAAATCAAAAAAGAATGGAAATGGCCGATTCTTTCTTTGTGACATATTTTCTCTCTCATCCTTGCATATTTGCATTAAAGTGATTGTGAATAATGTACATTTGACCAGTGCTGTCTGCGGAACTAATGCCTATTAAAGTGATGGGAAGTAGCATATGTTGTGCCTTGGGCAGAGAAAGTCCAATCACCCCCACTGTGTGCAAGTCTCCAACTAAAATGCAGGACAGCCTGGGTTTTATCCTAAATGAACCCAGCAGGGAGAAACAGGACATAGTCTCTCATTCCACATTTGAGCTTCTAAACTAAGGCTTAAAGAGTTAGATTTGGAAAAAGGGAACTGTAGCATCCATCATTTAATTTACTCATGGAGCTAATGTTATTTTATCTTTTCCTGGTGCTAGGAATACAAAGGAAAGCGATGAGGCAGGGGAAGTGGACATGTATGCAGGTTGTTTCAAGAGCTGAGATGCATTTTCATTATTTGTAGCAAGGGAAAGAAAAAAGGAAGGGGGGAAAAAAGGACAAAAAAGAAAGAAAAGAGAGGGGGGAAAAAAACCCCTTCTCCACTCCTGTTATGCTTTCACATTTTCTGCCTGTGCACGATTTTGTCAGTAATTGCAAAACGGTTTGGGTTTGTTTGGTTTCACTTTTATGTTCCTGCACTGTACTAGAAATGTTCTGCTATTTGAACAGTTTGTAAAGCTTTTTTGAGTCGTGTTACATAATCTTCCCAACGACCTCCAGCATCAAGTTCAGATCTAAAGCAGCCTTTCTTCTACCTGTGTGAACTTGATAGCTGGGGAAAAAAAAAGCAATTACAGAGCTGTATGAGAATAACAAATTCAGCTGAACTAAGGAAATAAAAATTGCCGAATTGTCATGTTTAGATCTGTAGCAACAAATTTTGCTTCATTACCTTCAGCATTACAAAAAGGAGAAGGGGCAGGGGATAGAAGGGAAAAGAGGCAAAGCTTTTTATTTTTACATATAGTATTCATAGGAGGACTTCATTTCCCTTTCCCATGAAATAAATCTGTCTTAAATAGAAGTGCATCTCTTAGTGATGTGGAAAAACATTTGCTGCCAATGTAAATCAGGAGCAGTGGCAGTGAAATGAATGGATTGGCATGGTATCCCAATTACAGCAGTGCAAGGTCTATCTGTCCCACCTAATCCAGATTAGTGCACAGAAGAGAGATGAAAACTTCTTTTTTTCAGCATAAAAGTAAACTGAATAGTTAATTTATTTTGTAATCTTGACAGCAGATTATTAGCATGTCTTAAATATTAATTATCACTGGGTGAGAGTTTGTGAGTTGATACTTTCCATTGTCTCTTCATAGGGTCTAAACTAAAAGCTCTGACACCAGCTAGAGTCAAACCCTGTCTTGGAGCTAGCGCTGAAATTCAGATGCAGATTTGTAGTCTGAAGTTCGATTACATCCCAACTTCAAAATCCAAAGTGAGCTGCTTATTTGCACTTCTGCTCAGTTAGTGACTGTAGATAGAAAATATCTCACTTTTTTCCTGTTTATTGTGATGCTATTTAACGTTAAAAGGTAATGGGTAAATAGAAAAAGGAAAAAGAGAGAGAGAATGTATTGCTGAGACAATTACAAGAAGTGGCTATTCCCATTAACAGAGCTTAAATTATATGATTAAACTTCTATTATTTTCCTCACTGTTGCCTAGGAAATGTACATTGGCTTTGGAAGAATTATTTTAGATTTTATTTCCTCCTTTTTCTTATCTTCCCTGAATAATTCCTTAACATCAGCAATAACAAAGGCCCTCTTGAATACTCAGAGACTCAGCTGTATTCCACCACAGTGAGCATCCTGCACCCACACTCTGGGGCTCAACACTGCTTTGAGCCACTCCAAGCACATTTACCCACAAAAACTGGCCATGTCACCCAAGGCTCCTCTGCCCCTTCCCTTGGTGTTATAATTTGGGACTATGGAATTCCACCCTGAGCTGGACCCCCAAGCAATGGAACCTCACTCTGAGCTGGATCCCCAAACTGATCTTGCTAAAGAGGATGAAGAGAGGGAGACAATGAAAGTTCAGGCCAATCATTCAGATGATTGCTCAGTGAAAAACAACAATCACAACAAAAGAACACAAACCCAACCAACCAAACCAGCAAACAGCATGAAAGAGTGGAGGGAGACGTGGCTCAGGTAGAGGGTCTTCACACTGCAATACAGGGAGCAGTTTAATCCATTAAGAGCAACTGTGAGATCACAGCTCTGACAAACAAATATCTTATTCAAACATCTGCCAGAGCTGAAGCATGTGCAGACCTGACCTTGGCCCTGCCTGGCTCTGTCTAGTCCTGGTTACATTCACTGGACCTGATTCTGACCCTGACTCCAACTCATGTGCTCATGTCCCCATCCCCATAGAGGTGCCAGATGCCCTGGGCTGCAGGCTGACCCCGTCCTTCCCCAGGGGTGGGATTCAGTTCAAGATTAAGAGACTCAACTTTGAGGTCTACACGCAGTGTCTAAGCAGGCAAGAGTTGTTTCTGCTCCTATCATCAGTAGAGATATAAACAGTACGGTCCATAAAGTCATGCCAAGCTCATTTTCCCAACAGGTACAGTTTAGCCAGAGTATGATTTAAACTCTCCCAGCCTCCAAAATGAGATGGGCATTCTCTGTTTGAAAGACTTCTTGGTCTGTGCTAATTCAGCCAAATCATTTCCACTCCTGGGTTCTGGCAGTGTTTTATTTCCTAGAATAGATGTTGCTTAGATGTCTGCCTTAAAACAAGATGAATTTTTCTCCAAGCTCCACTGACTGCATTAACTAAGAGTTGGATTCAAGCACTCAGCCACAGGTGTCTGGTGCCGCTTGTGATAATGTAGGATATTTCATCAAAGGACCCCAGACCTCTTACATGTCCTGTGTCACATTATAGGGTCACAGACTGGCTGGAGTTGGGAGGGACCTTAAACACCATCTAGTTCCAATCCCCCGCCATGGACAGGGACACCTCCCACTAGAACAGGTTGCTCAGTACCTAATAACCTGACTAGGATGTAGCCAGCAAATCAGTAGTATCATGGACGCACTCAGATGACTCAGTAAAGCTTGTTCTGGGATTTAGTTATCTCAACTAAATTTATGTATATTATTCAGAAAAGGAATCCCACACTAGAATTCCTGAGTTCACCACTCCCTCCACCACCTAAAGAAGGTGGCAATGAAGGGACACCAGCTCCTGATGCAGTTGGTGAGAGTAAACATGCAGTGTTTTGCTGCAGTGAGAAATTCAACACAGCAAAAATTTTTCTCCTTTTGCTACATTGTGAGTGGGAGTTGATCCTTCAGAGCTACTAACAATCTAAATCAACCCATCATTATTTTAAGTGGATATGTTGTCATAGTCAGGTTAGAGACCCACAAGTGGCCATTTGAATATGTCCATCTCTTTCTCTTGCTTATTCCCACAAAAAACAATATCTAAACATGTTCCTATTCACCTCGTACATCTGAAACTAGTAAAGAACAAGGAGCAAAGTCCAGAACCAAAGGTGGATGAAATCTAAATAATTCTAGACATCAACTTGGACCCCACTTAGAGGGCAGCCATCCTCCCCCTGCAGCAGTGGCTGCTCATGTTGGATACAGACTTGACTACTTCAAACCCATGATATAACGTTAAGGTATTTTAAATACAAACTTGATTCAGGTATTCAAAACTTAGTGTTGAAGACCCTTCTCACTGCAAAAGCCCAGAGGGAGAAGATTTCAAGGATCCTGAGTGGTGGAAACAAAAGGTCAGCTGTCTCTCACAAAATTACAGCAGTTCCTGGGGGCCTGTGCCATGACTATCTTGGAGTTTAGCCTTGTTGCTTTAAGTGGCCTCATTCCCTAGTTTATTTTGACTGTCTCTTCTCAGTCTTTGCTTTTACATACTTACACATTATTTGTTCACGTCTCATAATTATGGCTCTGCTTTGGGTGGTATGTTTTAACTGCTCCCCTGACACTGGATTTCAAGCATTTCAAGCATGAAATAGTCTCTGGGCACCCTCTTTGGTGTACGTCCTCCTTAAATATTTTTTCCAAGTTCTGGTATGTGTTCACTGCTGTTTGCATTATGTTTCCATCATGGTTGTGTCCTTTCCTCATTCTGCAGACTTTGTAGTTCGTATTTAAGAAACTGGGACGGGAAGAAAAAACAAAAGGAGGATGGGTGTGAATTACAACCTGAAGCAAAGGGATGGTTAAGATAATTAAAAATCTTTACGATTATCTAGTCTGACTTTACACATTCATCTGAAAGTTATGTGACACAGTCATTTATGATAACCTTCCCCAGACCTATTAAGGAATGCAATGATGAAAACAAAATGATTAAACCAAGATGAAGGCTTGTGAACCAAAACTGGCTCAAAATTTCAACTCATACCTAATTATCCTAAGGTAATTAGGCTTTTTAAACGCCAAACTGACAGATTTGAAGTGCTTCAAGCTCATTCACTATTGCAAAAACTGTTTACAAAGACACCACAAAATTGGAGACAACCTCAGAGCTATGTTCAGTGAATGAACTCTTGTCCTTTTTGAAGTCAGAGACTTTCAGCATTAACTTCAGTTGTGCCACAATTTCTTTCCTGGTGCTTTTTGTGCAAGCATTGATATGGTTTTGAAGAAAGGCAACTATTCTGTGAAAAACTGAGCTCATATCTTGGTAGTTCTTTTACCCCATGGGAATCCTGTACCTCACTGCTAAAAAGCTTTATAATAAAATGTAGGAGATTGTATAAATAGACTCAGTGATGCCACTAGGTCAGTAAAAAATAACTAACTCCTTCAAAGATGGCTGGACAGTACCACGTCTCAGTGCATCTTGCTTGGTCTTATTTATTGCTAATTTCAAAATGCATCTATTTGTCCTGTGAGTGGATGTGTTTGGCAAAGAAATTACAAGCAGCTACCACCGAGCACAGATGTTCATTGTCATCACTGATAGCAACAAATATCATCAGTCCAAAGCAAGATCACTCCTCTAAGGGGAAAGTATATATAGCTATCATTCAAAAACCTCAGCCTCAGATCCTTGATAGTTCAGTAACTCACAGTTTTGCCAGTGGGGCTGATAGAAGTTTCTTTGTTGTGATGGATGCATTTGCCATTACTCACCATACCGGTTCTCCCCTCCCCTCCAGCTGTTTTACTGTGGTACAATATCCAAAACTCATGAATCTTGCAGTATCCTAGCAGCCTGCTCTGTAACATTCCAGCCTGACAAAATTAGAGCTAATAATTCAAACAAGCTAAAACATCAAATGGGAAAGAGTCAAAGGAGACTTTTCATTAAAAGCATTGACTATTGGGGAACTGGGAGATAAATAGTGATCCAGTAACCATCCTTGTCAAATCAGAAAGTGTCAATGTATTGATTGTCTCATTATCACGGAATTAATTACCACTATATCTCACTAGATATTTAACTTATAGCTTGATATTAGGACTTGCCCTTCTTGATAAAATGATAAGGTTTTGTTTCAAGACTTTCTGAAGTTAGGGGGTGTTTTAGGTTTGGATTTTTTCTTTGTTTTTTTTTTTTCTTTTCAACATGAATTGTATGTTTTGCAAAAGGATGGTGACCTGGAAAATTAATCTCTGCTTATCCATGCAAACAGACACAATATATCTGCAAATTTCCAGTCTGCCAGCTCCTTCTGAGATATTTCTGTGAACTTATAGCTAGAAGAAAAAGGGCTTTGCATCTATTTCACTGGGATCAGTATGACTCTATATTCTACAGTGTGAGGGAGTCCAATGACTGTCTGTGATGTGTCTGTTGGTAAGCAAGGGACTACATTGGGAAAGCCAATTTAGTCCACATGATCTAGCATTTGGTCACAACTCTATAAAAAAAATGAGTTTCAATGATCTCAAAATCAAGCACCAACTTCCTGTTTATGTGTGTATCCAGTAATTACAAGATCAGCTGCCTTTCCAGTTCGGGGTTCTATCTGAGATCATTATCTCTGAATGGTTCCCACCTAAAGCCAACAGCAATAAGAACACGATTCAAGGTCTAGAACAGGCTGCCCAGGGCAGTGGTGGAATCACCATCCCTGGAAGGACTTGAAAGATGTGTAGGTGTGGCACTTGGGGATATGTGGCGAATTTGGTGGTGCTGGGGAAAGCTTGGACTCAATGACCTTAGTAGTCTCTTCCAGCCTAAACAATTCCATGTTTCTATGAGCTAATAGTGCACTGCATTAAATGTAACATTTCAGAACAGAAGCCCCATGTGAAACAAGGGCTCATGAGTTGTTACATCTGCAGTTTTAGCATTTTTTTTTAATTTGGTTAACATTGTTATATTTGATAAAAATTATCTGATGTATCATCTCATCATTCATTTATTTCCAAGTGCCCACTTATACAGACATGGAAATACTGGCATGGGAAGATTAGGCATATTTTCTAAGTTCTTTCAGGAAAATAACCATAGGAGCAAACCAGCTTGAGCATCTAGATAGACAGGGCAGCTTGGTTTTCAGTAAGCTCTTTTTCTGTGATATTATCAAAACATCACTTAGGTATCTTATTTATGTTCTTATTTTAAAATGATTTATTTTCTACTTTGATCTTTGAAGGTGTCGTAATGAATCTGGAGTAAATAGGGTGAAATCTAATATTGGATCATATCTGCAAGTACATCAGAGCAATCGTTAAAAAATCCAATGCTGTTAGACTTTGCAGGCTAATTTATCTTTGTTTTAATGATGAAAAGAACCATGTGGAGAAAAAACCAAAAAAACATTATTTACCAATGTGGGAAGGTGCAGGATTTTCACAAGTGCTTATGATTTTGACTGTTTTTACACAAGAGATGCAATTAACATGTAATTAATTCCTTTTTTATTGTTTGGTGGCTTTTTAAGGTAAAATTGTTGTCAATGTTTGATTTCAGGTCCAGAATGAAAGACAAAAAGATCATGGGAACACATATCTTTACTTGCCAGGTTCAGCTGTGGAGATCATGCTGCTGAGGCAGAACCAAAGAGGGTCACAACTGGCAAACTGTCTCAAATCACTCCTTAACTATACATTCCCTCATCTGGGTTTCATTCACAACTTCTTCCACCTCAAGCATATTTACAGCTTTTCGAGGCTGAATCCTGTTAAATTGCACCATTGGTAGCTCCTCCGCATGCAGAAACCATACTTGATCTTAGCTCTTTAAGGTCAGAGTGCAGAAACCGCAAAGTCTAAATTGAAAAACATCCCTTTCCTCCCAGTTTAAATGCCGGACAATCCTGTTAGCTGGCAGAGGAAGAGAAGGATTATTATCCTTTGAAGGAAGCAGCCTAAGAAACCAAGGCCATGCAGTCTGAGAGCAGACAGACACTTGTTGGCTGCGCTGAGTTTGTATCTACAACTCGCATTAGGCATTGTCTGCTTAGGAACAATAGTCAGGGAGACACTTCTGAATCCAGATCTTTACAATAACACCTCCCATCACTTGCATCCATCTCTTAATATCTGTGGGTGCTTTCTTTTTCATGATAAAGTACAACTTGTAAAATAATAATAATTACCTCATAAGACAGATATGAAGCTTAATTAAATAAAGGCTGATTATCAGAAACTTGGAGCATGTGCAGAGCCTGTTTGCTATAGCTTTTCTGTTGCTAAGCTTTTCTGCAGATCAAGCCTGGGCTGTACAAGAAGTGATATGAATCATCTGTATCAAAAGAAATATGACTCATTCAAGGCAGAGCCATCCAAGACCACAAATGAGACATTATTTTGATAATGAGAGATTTATAGAGGAGACATAGGCAGAAAGATCTCCTGGTTCTTTTAACCCAGCCCCTATTCTAGGCCCCTACACAATCTCCTTAAAAATGTAATAATCTTCACTTGAACATCTTGACTGAGAAGGACTAGCCAGCAATTCATAGAAGATAGAAAGCAGATGAGCCTCCGTCATTTTTACACCTAAACTCAAACCAGACTTCATCAAGTTCCTCTGTTCTTTTACTTCTGGTTGCAAGCTGACACTGGAAGTGGAAATGCCAAAGCCTCCCAAAGACGGGCAGCATTTGTGATGGGATGAGAAGCAGATGTTGAAGAAATCTCTGAAGAGATGATCTTCTCACAGAAATATCGATGGGTTTTTGTGCAATTGAAGGCCAAGCCTTCAACAAACAGGTGTATGTAGCCTCCACTCCAAAAGAGCTTTGTTTAAAATGGTTTTTGTGGCACATCCAACAGCTCCGTAGTCATTGGAAGTATCCTGGAGCATCTCAAAGGGATCAGGACCAATATGTGAGTCACTGACTCTAGTCATCAGTGTGCCTTGATTTTAACTGCCCAACTGAAGATAAGTTAAACCCTGTCTAGTGAAGGTGCCCTGCCCACATCAGGGGCTTGAAACAAGATGATCTTTAAGGTCCCTTCCAACTCAAAGCCCCATCCAACCTGGCCTTGAACACTTCCAAGGATGGGAATATGTCTGGAGATAGGAACAGACTGAAATCCATCCCTCTCCGGTATCACTGCCTTATTTTGTGGTATCAAGTTGGATATTGGGCGGGAATTCTTAATACACTTTAATTCCCATGGAATTTAACTGACTTATTAGCCTCATCCAGTTGTGAAGTTAACTACACTGAAGATTGTTCAGCTGTGGTGAGAAGACTTAAGTAACTATTGTGAATCAAACATGATTAAATAGAGAAATCCATTGTATGGCCTCATTTCAGAAAATGAAAGCCATTGGTGGGATTCATCTTACCTGAGTGTGTTTAAAGTCTTGATGACTTTATGATGACTAATGCTAGCATACTTAAAGGTATAGTGATCACCTGCAATTAAAACTGTAAGTTTCCCAGCTGAGAAAAATAGACACTTTCAGCAAGTCGTTCACCTCAGCTATGTTAAATTCATATTTTAGGTCTATTGATCTCAGAATTACCTGCCTTCCCCACTGCATACAAAGGGAACCCATAACAACCTACTTAAATTTAGACTTTTAAACTATAAACACCTAAATTCCATCTGAAAAAAGCACTGAGGCATAATTTAACACCTTAACTCTAACCAGAAACCTGGCTGCAAGCATCTTCTGGCAGAATATTTACAATAAGATATTTGTTCGTGGAAAACTACTTTTTCAAAGAAAAAAAAATAAATTTAAGAATGAGTTATATTGAAAGTTTTATGTGTCTACAAGGAGCTAACAGAACATAACATTTTGACTCAAGAGGTTTTTTTAAGGGCGATCAAACCAGATGGGTATTAAGTGAGGATACTGTAAACACATTAATAAAATATTATTTCCTTTTACATGTACATTATCTTTATGATTGCCGTAAACCTGAGTATTAGTATTTTTGCCTTGAATTCTTGCAAAATCTCAGAGTGCTTTATAGTGATTAATTAATTAATTATAGCTCAAACTCATGGGTAAAAAAACTACCTGATAGGTTCCCTGAGGTACGGAGTCCCTTAGGGTTAGTGAACAAGTGGGGGGAAAAAAGGAAATCTTTTTGCCTCCAGTTTTGCCCCCAGGAAGACACTTTCAAAGTGCACCACAGATCTCAGGCTGCAGTTTTTCATCCCAACCCTTTTGACCGGTTACCTGTGGATATCTGAAACTGCTGGTGAAGGGTTCATGAAATGAAGAGCAGCTTCACACTCCACCAAGCACATTGTTTTAAAATAAATAGATACTTCACTCCCATTTATTAAAGACAAAAGGGATTTTGAAAGAAATTTCATTTCTTAAACAACTGGAGATTTCTCAATAGATTTGAGGTGTTTCTGTCTCTGAGGGACACGTGAATCTCATCTCACTAACACCCGTTAAAGGTGGCACTAAAGTCAGTGTTAAGCACTTGGACCAAACCAATCTTCTAGTTTCTGTGTATGGATTCAATACAAAAGAATTAGGAACCTCCAGACAGTGATTCACTCCGTCCTAAAGCAGGTTGCTTGTTGATTAACCAGGACTAGGAGTCTAATCTATACACAACCAGCATGAAGCGAGCTTAATTCCTTCAAAAACAATCAGCTACTGCTATAATGCAAGTCTTACCCAAGTTAAATCAGGCTCTTTTAGTACCAAGTCAACCAGACCACTTGTTTCAAGCCCAAATAAACATCACCAGTAACAACCAAAACCAAATGTGAGAATTACCAACAAAAGTGCTAGTTTTGATGAAAAAATAAATCCCTGTATTCTAAGGCTACTTGGCTTAAATCAAACAACTAGCTAACCTTTGAACCAGCACTGGGAAGTTTCCATTCCAATGAGAGCTTTAGGAATCCATGCCAACAACCTACACTCCATCCCCAGTTGGCAGGAGATTGGCAGGGATACAAAAAACATGTTAACAATGCTGCTTTTTTTCTATATATACAGTAAACCTTATGTGTATCAACACACTTGTTTAAACAGCTTTTTGAATCTGACTCACAATCTTCATGAATACATAAAAAGTTCCAGATGTTAAAACGTCCCAGGACATGCATTTCAACCAACTTTGTCCTGCATTTGTAGCCTGACATGCAAAGAGGGCATATTGATTAGAATTACTGGCATACTTACTGCTTCTGCTTTCCTGCTTCCTACTGAGTGGTATTTGCCATGGAATGACTTGTCTTTGTGCTATTTATTCCTAGCATGCTGTTTTTGGGATCCTGGATGCTTTGGAAATTCCCTTTTCAGCAGCAGCTGGAGAGGTGAAAAGGGAAGAAAGAAAAAAGAAGGGGGGAGAGGAGTCTGAGACTTTACAGGTGCAATGAGGGTGAGGTTGAGGGGAGGAAGAGAAAAGGGTGAGGAGAAAATGTGTTTTCCCTTCTCTGCCTTTACAGGAACTGACCAGATAATGCCCAGGTCTGTGCTCAGCTCAGCTCACCATTGGCATATCCATGGCAGAGCCTCTGCACCAGTGCAAAGTCACTGTTTACTTTAACTCTTACCTGTTATTAAATTTAAGACTTGGAATCCCCTGTAGCCATTTGCTTTCATTAACAGTGAGCATGTGCACACAGACAGAAAATCCAGGGCCTGGGAGAAACACACTGCAGAATGTTACAGCTTCAGCAAAAGCCTGATAGAAGTGAGGTATCCTGGATAATTTGCATGGAAATTATCATAAAGGCTTAGTGGAGCTTTAAATCAGATTTTGTGACTCTTTCTGACCTTGCTTGCATTGATGCCATACCAGTGCCACATTTCTGATTTTGGTTTAGCTACTTCTGAATATGAATAAATAAAATGCAGATGAATCTTTTTGAAGTGTCCTATTTATTCTCTTATTAAAAAGGATGAAGCACTGAGCTCAAGGTCTGCAAAGGGTTGATGGATCCTTTGCTCCTCTATACTTGGAGCGGCATCTTAGAACGTTATCCAGTTCATTTCTTGCAAACACCCAAAACAGGCGCCACAGAAAGCAGCAGGTACTCACTCGATGGAGTAACCCAAATGATGACATTTAGGCTCCCTGATGAGTCAGCTGGCACCATCAGGACTGACAAAGAGCTCTCCAGGGACTATGTGCATGTTTTACTCTGTGACTTTTCAGTGAACAGTGCATACATGATGACAGGAGCAGGAGTCTTCCATCCCAGCACACAAGCCAGCTGCAAAGCAATTTTCCCTCTTTTTCCCCTGGTCCCATAACATTTGCATTCCTCCCTGCAGAACAGCCTGTGCCTGGTGTTAGGAGTGAAGGATAAGTCCCTATTTCCTTCATTTTCCTCCTTTGCCCCAAATCTCCTGCTATAGACTAGATTTTGATGCAGAAGATGCCTTCTGGGCAAGGCAAACCATGTGTTTTTCAGGGCCACAACGTTTTAGCTGAACTCATTCTGGCAGGGTTAGGAACAGCCTGTGCAAGCCTGGCTTGGGCACCTGACACCACGGATCAGGCACAAGAACAGCTGACTCAGCAGGGGCACACACAGCCCCAGGTACCATTTAGGGATAAATGAGAGGTGGGAAGGCGGGAGGAGTTTCACAAACTTGGCTACAGCTGTGAGTGAAGGGTCAGAGGTGGGACAAAATAACCTACATTTGATCTCTAACTCGAGCTTCTGGTGTTTCTGATTAAAATTAAATGTAAGCGTGAGCTGGCACCCTCTCTCTCCTCCATCAACTACTTCCCATAGCAGGATGTTTAATACTTGGAGAGCCATAGGCACCTGTATGTTGAAAACAACACTGAAGTGCCTTTACCTGTAACTGAATCCCGCTTCCCTTTATCTCTGAATTATACTTTATGTATTTGCATGCTTGGCTTCATCTGGCACTGGCAGTGCCAAAATACAGGCAAAGCATTTAAGTGTTATCCAAGTGGTGGGAAAGAGGCCTCACGCTCCATGATTTTGCTTAATAGTGGCAGCAAAAGGACAGATGAAGGACAGATGATGGAGGACACTGTAGCAATATAATTAATGCTTAAAGATTTCAGGTGTACCAAAGCTTGAACAGGTTGAAGCCTTTGGCTTCTTAATATTTAGACTGGCAATCTAAAGTAATGCATCCCAAACACTGCAGAAATTTATTTGAATTGGAGGCGTTCCCCACAGGAAGACTGAATTCACCTCACCTAATTTTAACCGTCAGAAAGTCAGACATTCATCTGCACTGTTTAATCAGTTCGTCTTACAGCCAGTGCAGAAAGACACAAACCTCTAGAAATGGCCTCATCTATCCCAGTATAAGAGAGATGAGCTGCTCTCTGGAGGATCCTGTCTGCTTCCATTGACTACTGAGAGGTGACCAACACCTTAGACAACCAGCTTGGATTAGGAATCTGCCACCTAGACATGTGACATTCCATGAGACTCATCTTCTCCCCAAAATATTCAGGATCTCTTTAAAAATCTCATGAGTGTTGTTGCAGTAACAAATACTGCTTTTTCATATTTATGCCTCCCAGGAGCAAGTTTTGATTTCAGGTGTATCTCTTTTGCTCTAACAATGATTCATTGTCATTCTCCTCTTCCCCTGTTTAAACACATGTATGTGTGCGTGCATATGCATATACATGCTACATAGAGGAACTGTATCTGCAGGTGTAAAGCAACATGCGTAGATTTTATGGCATTTGATGTGCTATGAACAGGGAAATCTGACAAAGCCTCCAAATTTCTGCCCTGAATTCCAGGCATGGAATACTTCTTGTATTAACTATTCATGGAATCATGGAACGATTTTAGTAGGAAGGGAAATTAAAGCTCATCCAGTTCCGAATCCCCTGCCATGGGCAGCAACACCTTCCACTTGTACAGGTTGCTCAGACCAGGGGAAACTGCTAGAAATTTAAAGTCTTACCAAATTATTATTCATTTTATATGCTCGAGAGTTATTTTTAAACCACCTTCTCCCAGGTGCTGTAGTTGGCTTGTTCTGAGATACTTAAGTAATGCAAAACCTTGAACCTGTCTCATCTCTTCCTCCAAACTGAAGTCAGCTGTAGCTTTTAAAGTTCACACTTAAAATTAACTTCTTGTCTGTTGAGTCTTATAAATATTCTAATCTATAGCTTGTGCTTCTGACTTATGGACAGTGGATGTCAGATGCAGAGTTAAAATAATCTTTTTTCATCATTTGAAACCAGAAAGAAAAACAAACAAAACCAAAACAACAACAACAACAAAACCCACACAAAGACAAAAACAAAACAAAACAAAAAGAAACAAAGACAAAAAAAGAAGACAATATATACACAGTCTGTTTATATCCTAATAATATCAGATGGGCTTTTTTTTGCAGGAAAATAAATTACCAGATAAATAGCTTGCTTGGATACTAAAGAGATTAGCCCTTCATGCCATTTAAAGAGAGAAAACTACTTTGTAACAGGAAAATTATTTTTATATCTGCTATCTCACCTGGTGCACTTCCCTTCCATTCTACTGATAATCCCAACATACTTTTTATTAAGAGCAATTCCAGACCCCATCATTGTTCCAAGTTCTGACATTCACATAGGAAATGAAAAACTGCCCTAACCTTCCTTCCTGCTCATAAAGTCCTGGAAGAGGTGGATAAGACCACAGAATCTTTTGACTTAGGGTAGATTTTTTTTCTGCATTTGCATAGATCCCCCAGGCAGGCAGGAAGAGACAATATTTCAAACCCAATCCCAAATATTTCATTTGGAGCGGTTATCTCATAATTACAGAGCTGCAGCCAATTAGCAAAAATAGAAACTTGTGGAATAATTCCGTGCTGTTAGAGATGGAGGAAGGGATGGGGCTGATGGGCTTTAACATGTATTATGTGCAGATCTACAGTCTTGGGCTAAAACAGGCAGTCCCACAGAGTGACCAACGATTCCTTTGCCTGGAGAGTACACACACCCTGGATGCATTGATCCAAACACCTTTTCCTTGTGAAGAAGCTTTCTGTTGTGGAGCAACCACTGCTGCAGGGGTGATTTAATGAAATAATGAAATATTGTGGGCAATCTGAGGCACAGGCTTCATTTGCCCACCAAAAATGCACTGAGAATTCAGAGCGAATATAATTATCTTGGGCGGGGGATTAGTGTCCACATGCAGAACTTCCCTGGAAGCCTTTTCTTTAACATCGCTGACCCACAGAATCTGCAATAGCAAGAATCCCCAGTGTCATGTGGGCCCAGAATAGAGTGAAGTGAAGATGGACCCCAGGTATCTGCAACTCCTGCTGGGAAACTTCCTTTGAAAACCCCTCAGACTCCTCATTCCCTCACCAGCAGATTGCACTTGGTGATTCAAAGTTGTTCCTGCCTCATGTCTTATTCTTGAAGGTCTCCAACCCACTAATTTGCTGGTCTGCCACTTGCTACTTCTGGTTGTAGGACACAGAGTGCTCAAGTGTTTTACAGGTGAACACTGGAGGCCGTGGTGAGGAGGGGACGGGGCAGAACTTTTCCACCTTCATGATATATTTACTGTTTTTGAACCAGGTATGTCCTGTGGCAGCTCTCTATGTAAACGAACCTTAGGAGCTGGACTTGATAAGCCTTGTGAGTCCCTTCAACTTCCTTCCGACTCAGGATATTCTATGATTCCAACCTCTGCAGCATTTTTTGCAAGTGAAAATTTGGGTATGCTTTTCCCGTGCCTTAAGATCAGACCCTATCCCTGAGTACAACAACAATTGCAGAGTTACCTGTGATCACCGGCCTTTCAGCCAAACAAAAGTGTAAGGGGTTATCTCACACAGTCTAAAAGGTCCCCTCACCACTTCCTAGGCTCAGGAACAAGGAACAGAGTCTCAAAGCATGGCTGTATCTACCGCAGCTTACAAGCAGAGCTGCCACAAGCACAGGATGTTTCCTATTCTCTGTGCTACACAAACAGCTCCAGTGCAAACTTCTTGTAGACCACTTATAAGGTCTCTGGGGAGAATTTAGAGCACCTTTCAATGCCTAAAGGGGCTCCAAGAGAGCTGGAGAGGGACTTTGGACAAGGGCATGGAGTGACAGGACAAGGAGGAATGGCTTCCCACTGCCAGAGGGCAGAGTTAGATTAAATATCAGGGAGAAATTCTTTGCTGTGAGGGTGGTGAGGCCTGGCACAGGTTTCCCAGGGAAGCCGTGGCTGCCCCATCCCTGGAAGTGTCCAAGGCCAGGTTGGACAGGGCTTGGAGCACCCTGGGATAGTGGAAGCTGTCCCTGCCTATGGCAGGGGATTGGAATTGGATGATCTTTAAGGTCTCTTCCAACCCAAACCATCCTACGATGCATATTCCGGTACGATACGACTACATATTCCTAAATTACATCCATGAAAGTACATGGATCCCAGCTTTGCCTGGAGATTCAGCGTCAAAGGATGAGCAAATTTTCCCTTCTGTGTCAGCCCAAGGCCAGCTGGAAGGAACGATCCAAATTATCAACTCTTTCTGTTTGAGATCCCTGACGTAGAAGTGTCATGTCACCATTGCTGGCAGTCAATCACTTATGTCCCAGTCTCCTTGAAATAAGCTGGATCTCTGGTTGTGCCGCAGTGACCACTTGGCTGCCCGGTAGCCAAGGGGCGGCAGTGATAGTGGACAGCCGCTGAAGATTACCCAGCTCTCTGCGAGCTGTGAGTAATCGATGGTTTAGACAGCAAGGCAGAGGCGAAGGATGGGAAGGACTCCTTTGTAGCAGCTAAATCCAAGCTTTATTCCCAGGAGCAGGGAGAGCAGGAGAACAAGCTCGAAGGGAGAGTGCTAGAGAAGGAGCAAGGGAGCTCTGTGGCAGGGGGTTTTATGCCCCTGCCAGCAGAGGGAGGAGAAATGGGGGGTGCAGGGATACAGCCAATGAGGGAATGATGAGGGGTGACATGAAGCAAATCAGAGGGTCTCAGGGGAGGGTACAATTTGAATGAACTAACCAGCTAACTAACAGAAAAGAACTTTCTAGGCAAAGATTACATATTCAACAGAAGTCATGAATAAACATAAGGGGTCAAACCAATAGGGAACTTGGGGCCTTGAGCCTTTCTGGAAGGTGGGCGGCTGCGATGTCTGAGTGGCACTAGGAGGGCTGTGCTGTTAGGCAGGGGTGTCACCCTCTGCCTCTCCTTCATCCCTGCCCTCATGGTCTTGGGCGGGGAAATCTACCCAATTAATCTCACAGATTTTCATCGAAAACTCAGCGTCGCATACCGCCACAGGTTGTAACTGGATAAGAGGTAGGGAAAGTCTGCAGTTTCTTGGATACTGCACAGTGTAGGACTAAGTAGGTTTATTCCCAAAATGGGCGAAGATGTTGAAGATCATGTCCAGTACAAATATGTCAAAGCAGAGAGGATAAAATGCTCCTGCCCATCAGTTTTCCTTGACTACAGGAAGTCCACCTATGGGTGTTTCCAGCCCTGCCTACCCTGATGGTGTTTCTGCCTACTCATAAATTGGCCCTATGTGGTTATCGTCAGAATTTTACTCGATTACTGCCAAACTTTCCTTTTCTTTCCATATATATACTACAAGGAAAGTTATTTACACAAGGCTAATAAAATCACATCATTGAAGGAGATCCTGTGCCACAATGGTTGCAACCCATCTCAAATGGCAGGAGTAGGTGCTTTGCTATGAAAATTTAAGGAATATTCTCTGTTGCATCAATTACTTTGCAGTGGACAGCATCGAAGAAATTAAGGCCAGGCCCTCTTTCTACTGAATCAATTATAATTTTGCTCCTGATTGAAATGAAATCTGAATCAGACTTCTTAACTACTTTCCTGAGTACTTTAATAGCCAACCCTGTGTCTTTATAATGCCTGTAGTTATATGGCTTCTTCATTTAACAACATCCTTTCCCCTTCATTTATGTTACAAATAAACAGAAATTGTTAAGCCAATGCCTAAAAAAAAAAAAAAAGTAAATATTTGCTACAGTAACAACTAAAAAATAGGATTCTCCTCTGGCCCTGCATTTGTTAGGGATAAATTGGGTCCAGTAATTTTTATTGCGCTCATTATAAAGGAGACCACACACTAGTTTCTTTTAGAAATGTTTAATCAAGGCTTTAAAATTATTAGCATGGCTCCTAGGACCTGTAGCACATTGGGATGTACAGAGGGTATCTCTTGAAGGGTCTCACTACTTCCCCTCCTGATTCGTTCCAAAAGAATACATTTACTGGTGTGATTACAAAGAGGTGGATTTGGAAGCGCTGTTTGCCACAGCCTGACACCAGAAGGTGTGATATCGTCTATTTTTTGCATCAAAGGCACCCAAATGAAGAATAATCTGCCCCATATGGATACTGATATGACTCGATTGTGCCATTTGGGCCAGATGCCAAGGAAGTGGGGTCTGATAGCTCCAAGCTGTCTGCTGTGGAGGATGGACTTATAACTCCTTATGTTACAAATATTTGAGTTTCCCACTGTTTGAATCTTTTTTTTTCCTTCTTTTTCTGAAGTCCAGAAAGGCTCACCAGAATGGACAAAGCCTGGCATATTTTTCATCTTTCTTGTGAAGTTTTTCTGATGTCCTTTCCACATCTTCAAGCAAAATGACAGTTGGCTAAATGCCACCCTGCTTTTTAGAAAAAAAATAGGATGTGAAAGCAAACAAAAAATGAAGTGGTTTTTAAAAAGAGAAGGAAGAACAATGAAAATGAGGAAATTAAGATCTAGAGTAATATAACTAACAAACGGTGAGAAGATTAGGAAATCACTAGAACAGCCTGTAATTTTTTCTCATTTCATTTCAAGTTAGGAGAAAGAAGAAGGAATCAAGACAGAAAGGCCAAGGAATTCTTACAGCTGACCTTACTGGTGCTCTTCCTCAAATCCAGGTCACTTCAGCTCTTTCTTGTGCACTGCATCTTGTTACCTGGCAGAGCAATGAGTGAGCTGATGTTGAAAAGCAAGCAAAAAAGTTGTTCTGTATGAATGCTAAATGTTTTTGTTGTCATATGCAAACTGCTGTTCCATCAATCTCACAAGATGAAAAGGGAGCCTGGTGTGCCTCTGACTGGGGACACAGCCAGACCAGGCTGAAGTCACACACGAACTGTTGCATAGGTGCTTCAGGACCCTGCCAAAACAGGGTCTATAAATGTAATATATGGTTTCAAACCACGGATCATGATCAGCCCATGGAAAACTTGCTGACATTTCAGCCTGCAGGTTAACCAAGGAGACTTGAGAGAAGGAGGAACTCCTGTCCCTGTTTCTGATGTGCCTGCCTGAAGCTCCTGCTGCACTTTACACCTCCAGAGACCATGGGGAAGGGAAAAAACCACCTCACAAATTTTCAGCTGGTGAGTGCATCAGGAAAGCCTCTCCCTCTCTCACTGCCACCATTCACACCCAGAGTTACGGTCTCTAATAGTCTTTCACATGGCCTGACAAAGGCCCAGCCAGTTCCTCTCTTTTCCCCATAATAAGAAAGAGCAGAAGAAACTTTGCAGTTTATGGACACAATAACCTCATTAAAGCTTCACCATGGCTTCCAGAAGTTTTAATAAACCAGCTGGTTAATCACAATAATCTCCCTCCCCCCCTCCACTTTATGGAAAGATCCTGCGGTCAGGAAATATAAAACTCTCAACACATTGACCACAGCAAGGATTACAGCCTCATGCAGTGACACTTTTCCAACTGGAGACCTTGTGTGCTGCACAAACCTCAAACAACCTCATAAACAAGTTCGAAGCAGACCTAACGCCAGGCTTGCCAAAGAGAACATCAAGAGTGATTCTGTTAATGAGGTCTGGCTGGAGCTGAAACACCTCTCCTAAGTGTGTTATTTTTAATCAAGTAATTTCCAACAGGAACCTTTATGGGAGAGTGCACTGATTCATTCCTTAAAATTTACACTTGAAGGCCCCAGTCTTCGGCCACTGATGTCACCAAAGGCTTTGGCAGTGACAGATGGGTGTTGAAGCAGACACCACGCTCAGTGACTCAAAGTCCACAGCTCAGACCCAAATCCATGTCCTCAGACTCTCAAACCTCAAAGAAGGCTGGGAACATAATCCAAGAGCTCGCCTCTACAACAGAGGAGAAAGTTAATCACAAATCAGAGAGCCATCGAAGGGCTGGAGCACTTTTATGGAGACAGGCTGGGAGAGTTGGGATTGTTCTGCCTGGAGAAGGGGAAGCTTCGGGATGACCTCATTGTGGCCTTCCAGTACTTGAACTTATCAGAGGCTTATCAGAGAGGGAGAGAGACTTTTCACGTGGGCAGATAGTGACAGGGCAAGGCGGAATGGGTTTGAAACTATTGTCTCTCCTAAAAGATGAGAGATGGTGTCACTTCTCATCCATAACCACTTCCATTCAAAGTGTACCTGAAGTAAGAGTTGTTTTTTCCTAGAAAAAAGGAGATTTAAGGTTAGTGTCTTGCTCCACTCGAAAGATTTCAGGCCCCTGTCTCCCAGCAAAGCACCTTAAACCACCAGGCTCCTTTAGGAAAAAAACACCTCACCCCCTCATGCTGCAGTTAAGTGACTGCAAAACCAGGAGTGAGGAAACACGGGGGAGTCTGATTTCCCCCGGGACAGCTGCTTTGCCCCCTAGCCCTGTCTTTGTATTACAAACAGTGGCAAGTGTTAAATGTGGAGACCACATCCAAAGACCCTCTGCTGCTGGTAGACACCGTATGTTCCTCCTGTGGCAGCAGAGAAACGCCAAGCACCTGCAATGTGCTTGCAAAAAACAGAACAAAGTGTGACTCTAAAGATACTGTGAAACTTGAGCTCATGTCTTACCTATTAGGCCTCAAAAGCTGAATCCTCCTAGGTCAAACAAGCTAAGTCCCCTTGCACAAAAAAACATAGCACAATGAAGGAGGAAACTCCACAGTAGCAATGAGACTGCTGGGAAGTGCAGTTCTTTACGTCCGAAGACCTCAAAGTGCTTTTCAGCATAGATTAAGCAGCAAAAATCATCTTTTTGCCACTTATCTCTGCCTAATTTAGCAACTTTTCATATGTGACCTCTTAGTCCATTGAGGGCATCACTAAGCGCTTATGCAATTCATAACATCTTCTTTGGGTCCTCTAGGTGTCTGTAAAGTGCACTGAGAAACGAAGATGTAGAAATTATGTTCATCCAGCCAGTGTAGGTACTCAGGTCAGGGTGATACAAGGCACCCACTGGAATGAATTTCTCTCTATCCATGTTGAGGGAACCTTTGCAACTTTTACAGGTGTCTCCTTATAGTCAAGTAAAATCTAGTGAGACTGACTTCAGTCCTTAACAAACAACCAGAATACAGCTCTCTATCCCCATTTATGAACATTAAAAATGAGGTTTAAAGGGGCTGTTTCAGTGGAGCTGAGAAAATACAGCATTTTTTTCCTTATTCCTATGCCATGTCTCTCACTCAACCACATTGTTTGTCTAAAGGTTTTCTTCTCCTGGAAATTTACTATTTCTGGATAATGGTTTTCAAGCAGTTGCTTAATTAAAGCCCCCATGTAGCCAGTTTTATTCCAGAATTCTGGAATGGCTATTCTGGTAAATTCTGAAGTGTCAAGAAGCCCTAAGGCCCATGAAGAGAAGTGTGTCTCAATGAAGAGCTGTTAAAAGGAAGGTGAAAATAACAGGAACCTTTCATATATTGGTAAAAGGCAACGAGTGTGTTGCTGGTAGCATCACTTTAAATCATTCTGGCACAAAAAGAACTGGAGCTGCACAACTAGTTTGGAGGGGAAAAGAAGGATTGAATTAAAGCACCTTCTTTTTTGATTCACACATGGTCTTCAGGGTTACAGTTTAGTCATTATTTGAATTAACATTCCAAATAATTTCTTGGAGGCATCTCAGTCTCAGGTCTATGAGCTGTTGATTGTATGTGTTTGATACATGAAAATCAAGCTGTGCTAATTAGTTTTGATTTTACATATAGTTTATGATGTGTTAGCTCTTTGCCTTGATTGGATTAACAGCTCTTAGAAACACATGTTACATATGAAAAAAAGGTACTTTCAAATACCTCTGACATAAAAAATCGTTGGAAATTCCTTGTTTGTGCAAATTTTCCTGCAGTAAACTTACAAGTCAAATTATACGTTAAAAAAATTTATGCACTAGGAGCACGAACAGGGAAAAAAATACTTGCAGTATTTTATTTGAGCAAGAAGTCAATGTTCTGCAGACTAGCCCAGCACTGTTCACTATTGGGTTCATTAATTGCATCCACTAATTTTGTGGCCCTTGTTCCTGGCACTGAGAGTCCTGTGCTCATACACCAGCCCCATCACACACACTGACCTTCAGCTTCAATCATGCCCTCCCGCCTGCACTAACATGTACTCACTCAGACACTTTCACATTGGGTTATGTGCCCAACTCCTGGCACTCACATTCGGTTATGTCCAGAGTGTTACACCCACACTTAATTACAATCACACCCTCACACTCCCCATTCAGCTACACCAGCAGTGCTGCCCACCTCCCCCCACTCTCAATTATCATCACATGTGATTAAACCTGCAGTTCTGCACCTATAATCCTCCACTGGCATTCGCATCCACTTATGTTCAACAGCCCTCCCTGGGATGCACGTCTGCTCGTCACATTCGTGCACGCATGGAAACAACGGGTTTCTTCTTTCATTCTGACAGTGGAGTGAGGTTTTTTGTTGTTTTTTAAGTTTTCCTTTCAGTGGCACAAAGAGCACCCACTTCTTGCTGAGGAACAGAAAGACTTGCTGTTCCTGTGGACTCTTGCCTTCTCAGAAAATCACCTTGAACCCTTGTTTTACACCTCCTGAGGAATGTATTCTGTGGTGGTTTTTATTTTAGTTCCTGGCAGGACTTTAAATCAAGGCACCATTTCACAAAATGCTGTGTACTTGAAACAAAAGGCAGTTCCAGCACTGTAGATTCAGGCTGTATCTTTCATCTGGAGAGAGTAATGGAGTTTCTTATGGACGAATATAGTCACCTCCTCAATCCCCTCTTGCATCCATGGGCATGTTACAAAAGCAAATTCCTGATGTTCCCTGGCACATGGACAAGCACCCACCTCTGCAGTGACTCGCTGTCCAAGCAGTCTGCAGGCACCTGAGGTGATCCATATAAATAATCCACTCTGCATGGCTGCATGGCCTTCCTGAGCAGTTGGTGACGTGCAGGTGAAATCCTTCTTCTCCCGACATCAGCAAAAATGTTGTCTCAGTGACCACAGACCTGGAGGTGCCCAAGGCCAGGTTGGATGGGGCTCCCAGTAATGTGGTCTGATGGAGCATTCCCTGCCCATGGCAGGGGAGTTGGAACAACATAACCTTCAAGGCTGCTTCCAACCCAAACCATTCCATGATTCCTTGTTCCTATGACCTTGCCCTTAAGCCCATCATGTCTTCATGAAGACAAGACCCACCTCAGAATTGTGTGAAGCCCAGACAGATGTTAACAAAAAATCTTGGAGGCAATGGGACTGGTTTCACCGGATGCATTAAATTCCAGGAACACTAACTACATCCATGAATATTAATAAAATATCAGTAAGAAAAGAGGATGGGAAAAAATGCCGTGTATAGACACTTTAGAGGCATAAACAGAGAAGGCTCCTCTGTACCAACCCATGTGCACCCACATGCACAGACATCACATTATTTTTTTCAGTGTTTAAAATCCATGGTCAGTCTGAACCAGACTTAAGAGGAAGCTCTGAGAATCTGAAGTAATTTCTAAAGCAGGTTTTGATTTAGGAAGATAAGGGAAAGCTCTGACTAAGAAGCCAAATTTCCAATTGTACATTCCTGACAGAGACTTGGATCTGAGTTTCTATTAATCAAGACAAGATCCCAACAAAATTCACTCCTAGAAGTAGTGGCAGGTGGTGGGGGAAAGGAAAAATAAGAATTAAAAAAAAAGAAAAATAACAAAAACAAAACCTATAACCTAAAAAAAACCTGCAGGACGAGACAGAGTCTATGGATAAGTGCCTGCCACCACAATAGGATACACATGGCCTGTTCAAAAATGCCTTTGCAGGAAGCCAGGCCACAAATAAAACAAGACATGTGATGTGGGGTTGAATTGGCCACTTTTTTATCAAATAAACAATTGATCCTCATCAAGTAACTCTAAATCATTTAGGAGGTCTTTGTTGATCCTGACCAGAACTAACATGTGGAAATAACCTGCACTCGACATTATGACTGTTATTCCCTGCACATCTACCACCCACCAGAAACCCCAGTTCTGTGTGTCTCAGAGGGGCAGGAGAGCAGAGAGAAGATAGGGAGAGACGCAAACAGGGGGAACAATCTCTCTTCATCATCCAAACATCTTCAGGACTGTCCAAGTCTGAAGAGATGCAAACCACAGAGGGGGGACACACCAGTGTCAGTGTCATGGGGATAGCACCCTCTTTCCACACCCACTCCTGTGTGTTCTGCCCATCATTCCACGCAGGGAAGACTAAAATACCACAACTGCTCCTGCCATAATTCTTGGCAAAGTCAACAGAAGGAGGTTACAAAAATATGAAGGGCTAAATGCATCCTGCCATCTTCTTGCAGAAAGATTAAAAGCCAAATTTTTGCCACAATCTGATGACTTTAAAGATGCTATTTCTAACAGAAATATAATGTGATACAGAAAACTTAAATAGTATTTCACCACAGCATTGTCATAATCAACAAAAATCACAATGGCAACACAGAAATAATATTTTTTTGTCCAAATGCCTTGCAAAACTCTCTCATTTGAAGAGGGTGAGATTCAGGCAAGGCTGCTCTGAATTCTCCAGGTTCACTCCTGTGATTATTGTGGCTTCAGATAAGTTATCTTGCTCCAATGTCCTTGTGTGACTTTTATAAGTCAGAGATACTTTGGTCAACATTTTTCTAAGCTGCTGTTGGCTGTTTGCTCCTCATTCTTTTTTCAGTACACTTTATTTTAACCACCATTTTTTTAAAGCCATGCTACATGCCACCACTTCATAGTCACCACTCTTACAAATCCTACAAAAATGGAAGCGTTTTGGAAAATCCAATTTGACCCTGATATAACTGAGATAGCATCTGTGAGCTTCTGCCATACTTAAGGCAAGGATTAGGGCCAAAGGGCAAAGATCTGGATTCAGAAGAGTGAAAAGGTTTATGGTGACAGTCAGGATTACAATTAAATCATTTGCTAGGAACATGAGAAAAAATTTTAAATGTTGTGACTCTCTAAGAGGTGTATTCTGCTTTTCTGCTGATGATCAATCACTGCCTATTTTGATTTTTTATCAAAATAAGGAGAATACCTTCAGAGTAATATTTTTCTGGAGGCTTCATCCTGAAAGACTAGACCCAGCCATGAAGGTCCATCGGGATCTCAGTAAAGTTTCTGTGGCACCATTGGCATCCCAGTGCTCAGTTAACCCTCTGTTGAGAGTGTTTTTGTGGATTTACACCAATAATGATCCAGATGTGATGTTTGTAGTGGTCTCTTTTCCTACGGAGTAAAGGAAGGGAGAAAAATCATGCAGCAAAACATTTGCCATTGTTAAAATCAAAATGATGATCAGGATGGAGCAGGGAGAGCAACTTTGCAATGAAAAAGATCCCAATCCACATTTTGAGTTCACACCTCTCAAACAGCTTGTGGGAAAATAGTAAGAGCGACAACAATAAACACAGGAGCAACAAAAATTCGGAATCCCAATGCCTGTGCCCAGAGTGAGAATAAAAAATGCAAAGCCTGGGCCACCTCGCCTTTAATTTCCTAACTGCTGTTTTGTAAGGCTGTGTCATGCTTCTCAGTTCAAACACGCTTTGGCTCTTTATTATTCATGGGCCTTTTTCTCAGTCAGTGGTGTTGAATAATAAAACAGCCCAGGATCAAATGGGCCAATTCTCCACGCCTGACACCAACTGCTACTGTTCGCTGGGCTCTGCCAAGCGTTGCCTCTGATAATGAGTGGGATTTGGTTAAACAGTAAATTAATGAATAATGAAATATCCAGGTTGATCAGTTAGAGAGCACGCTTGCTTTGCCCCCGGCCAAGTGCTCGGGGCAGAAATTACTCTCAAACGGCACTTGCCTGTGTGCTGGGCTGGATAACTATTTTACAGCCTATTGCTTGACAGGATGTTGGGAAGGGGGCGAGGGGAAGGGGGGAAGACGGGGAAGCAGAGCGGGCAGGGCAATCTCCTTATCACCCCGCATGGAGGGGAGAAGGGGCCGCTTTGGGGTTGTGCAAACCCTCCTAGAAAGGGGAGAGGGTTGCAGGGTGAAGGAGGTAATGATGAGGCTGGGAAAAGGATGAGCCCCCTCTTAAGTCTTCCTCCCTATTCTCCCGACTTTTTTATTATTATATCGGTGGTGGCATTGTTGTTGTCGTTGTTGTTGTTGTTGTTGTTGTTGTTGTTGTTGTTGTTGTTATTATTATTATTATTATTATTATTATTATTATTATTATTATTATTATTATTATTATTATGATGATGATGATGATGATGATGATGATGATGATGATGATGATGATGATGATGATGATGATGATGATGATAATGATGTCAGTATTATCTTGACCCTGGCTATCACTGGGGTTAACCCAAACTTCCCCCCTTCCGCACCACTGTTAATTCTCGCCTTCCATAAGACCTATCCGAGCCTGTTTCAGAGCGGGGCCACCCCTCCTGGCAGGGCTTGGAGCCCAGACTGCAGAAAAAGCCTCCCGGAGCCCTGTGTCAGGTGTTTGGGGCAAATAAAAGAGCCTGTGAAAGGCTCTGCCTGCACGGGATGGGGCACAGAAACAGATGGAAAAAGCAAGTGCGGAAAGGAGAAAACAACCCTGAACCCTTCATTTTAACAACCCCGTACCCTTCATTTTCTGCATCGGGAGAAATAAGTAGCTGTGAAATATTTCCCGCAGGACAGTAACACAAGCACATGTATGTACACAAACACAGGCACGATTTCTACTGCTAGAGAAAGGGAAAAACCTCCCACACCCGGAACTGTACCCCAGCCCAGGGTGTTTATTTGGGGTGCTGGTATTGCTCCACATCAGCGAGAAAACCGCTACAATTATCACCTTTTATCCAGAAGGTAAAGTCTCTGTAACCAACTCACCCTTTTTCTTTTTCTTGTTTTTTTAATGGTTATTCTTTCCAAACTTTCCAAACAAGCTCAAACTTTCTAAGCCAGAGCGAGGAGGGTGAGGAAAAATTTTATATACGTATTAAAAATAAAAGAAGGGAGTAGAAAACCCATCTCTTTCCAAAATGCGAATTTTCAGGTCGGGGCTCAGTTACTTTCGCTCGTCTCATGTCACTCCTAAGTTAAAGTTTAGAGAAACCTGTGAAGCGTAAGGAGAAGGAGGTCCCTGCTCTGCCTCGGCCATCACCCCCGTCCTCTCCCAGCTGCCGGGCGTAAGGAAAAGTCTCCAGGCGCCGGCTGCGGTGGCAAGGTCCCGGAAAAGCAGGATTGGAGGGGTTTAACCAGAGCCTCCTTCATTTTCTCCGTGTTCATTCATCTGACGGAACGGCGTTGTGTGAGCGTAGGGATGAACAGGCGGCTCTGGGGCAGGTTAGAGCCGGTGTTTATTTCTCGAGCAGAGCCGCCTCTCACATTCACCCTCTCGCCTTAATATCAAAATCCAGAACTTTTCATTATCAAGTATTTCGCTTCGTTCCTTCCTGCTAGCCAATTTAAAATGCATTTTTTTACTCCAGACTATTTCCGTGAAAACCGTTTACCCAAAAAAATGTTTTCTAGCCCCATTTTCGGTTCTTCCATCACCATCCCCCACCCTCTTCCCATCATTACCAGTTATTATACTGTGATTTTCCATACAGAGCTGGAAATGGGCTCCCTTTTTCGCAGCCAAAGCAGGTTCCACTCTGCCCTGGAATAAAGCGGAATTTAGGGGTGACCGGTGCTATCTCATCCCCATCATTGCTCACAGCTCTTTGGGAAAAGTGCAGCTTTCGGTTAAGTTACTGGGAGTTTCACACGAGCAAAAAAACTGCCAGGTGATGCTTTGTGCACGGAGATAAACTATTGTTAGTGCTGATTTCATGAGGCAAAAGATCTTCCCTGGAACTTTGACGGATTTTTACAAGGAAAATAAATGCCCACATGCATTTCATTCACATTGGTGTTTTAAACGAGTAAAACTGTGGATATAATTGCAGCTGCAGAGAATGCTTTTAGTAAAGCTCAACACGCACTGATCTGTCACCTGGAAGGAACCAAAGATTTTTGTTTTAAAGGAAACCTTCCTCTGGACCTGAGGAAAGCATCCTCTGATTCTGTCAGGAGATGCAGACGATTTCGCTGTGCACTTAACAGGACTGATAATCACCGCCACAGCACTTCCCCAGGCTGGGGAATCGTGCAGGTCCAGTGTTTGCCTTTGTGTTAAAAACACCTTGCAAATGTTAGATTTGGGTGGTTTGGGGGTTATTTTGGTTGTGGAATTTTTACTTGTTTGCCCCATTCGGGGCCGGAGCGGGTAAAAAGATTCTGAAAATTCGCGTTAAAAATGCATGCACAAACACACACACACTTTTTTTAAAAATTTTAATGTTGTTTGGAGGAAGCTCCAAAGTAATTGCGGTCATTTCGTAATTGCGTGGGATTCTGGGGGTTTTCTTCTTCACATTAAGCAGAGAGTATAGAGACACTCTTAACTCGTAAACCCCCAGAGATTTATTCCTCCCTGTTCCAGGAAGCGTTCACAGGCAGAGTGGGGATTTTGCTGGAAGGGTAATCGGGGCAGCCCTTCCTCCGCTGGGGTATCGGGATGTGCGGGAGGCAGCAGAGCCCAGCCCTGAGGGGATAGCCCCGGGAAGGACCGGCCCCTTGCACCGGCTGGACTCTCCTGCAATGGTTAAATTCCGAAGGCAAAGACAAGGAGCATTTTTATTTTTCCCTTAACTCCTAAAAGCCAGTAGTGGAACCGACTCGGGAGCTACGCACGGCTGTGACACGAAATGTAACACAATGTCCTGGTACAGCTGTGCACAGACACAGACACACTTCCAGCTACAGGAGAAAAATATGTGTGGGTGCCTGTTTACGAGACAGACAGAGAAAACGAAGGATTTCAGTGAATATATTGGTCCTGGGGATTATTTAAGACATTTGACTAGTTCCATCATAGGGACACCAGATGTTATTTATGAGGTCTCGTATAAATGTGGGCCATACCACGCAGGTGGAGAGGGAAAAGGCGGGAAAAAAAAAGCCAAAGGAAGGAAAGAAAGGAGTTCACCCCAAAGGGATGAAAGACAAAACTGATGTTTATAACTGTATAAATCACGCTGAAGTTTTGTAATGGAAACTAGAACTACCTGGAGTTTAAAGAAGAGAATGGGACAAGGCGGGAGAGGCGGGAGGGAAGGAGGGAAGGTCCCTGCTGGTCATGGCTGGGAAAGCAGATGAGAACCCAGCGCCGTGGGAAGGGGAGGTGGTGCTGAGCTGGGGTCCGGCTGGCTTTGCTGGGGTTACCGCGGCTACTCGCTGGTTTTATCCTTAGCTGGAGAAGATGCTCGGAGGAAGACCAAGACATAGGTAGGTAGGTAGGTAGGAAGAGAAAGAGAGAAAAAAAGAGAAAGAGAGAGAGAGAAAAAGACAAAGAGAGAGAGAGAGAGAGAGAGAAAGACGAAGAGAGAAAGAATGAAAGAGAGAAAGAGAGAAAGAAGAGAGAAAAATAGAAAGAGAAAGAAAGAAAGAAAGAAAGAGAGAGAGAAAGAGAAGAAAGAAAGAAAGAAAGAAAAGAAAGAAAGAAAGAAAGAAAGAAAGAAAGAAAGAAAGAAAGAAAGAAAGAAAGAAAGAAGAAAAATAGAGAGAAAGAAGGAGAGAAAGAAAATAAAAAGTAAAAGACATCAATCTGATCTTGTCTCGTTGAAGATCGCTGGGAAAATGTAGCGGAGAAGAGGAGATCAGCAGGACTATTCCTGCTTTCCTGACACCACGTTTCCAGAGCCCAGTGTTCCATTGTCCGAGCTGGCTGCACGGCAGGGGGAGCGGGAGGAGACCCCGGCCCGGGGGGAGGCAGGACACACCACTGCCTCCCGAAGCAACGAACTGCACTTTATTATAAACACAGACATAGATGTGCTTTGAATTTTCAACCTTGACACAGTCGTCGGGAGCCTGGGAAACTCGGGGTGAGCCCTTCCTCGTCTCATGGGGTCCCGTTTCAATGGGAGCCCTTGATTTCCACAAGCGGGTGCTTCTGCTGAGTTACAAGAGAGCTTTCCCGGTGCATTTGTTTTGGTTTTGTTTTGGTTTTTTTGGTTTTTTGTTGGGTTTTTTTACTCCCCTTTTTACATAACTGTTGCACAGTTCTAGAACAACAGAGAAACTTCCTGATCCCCACTCTCCCTCCAAACAACCTCCCCCCAGACTCCGCTAGGAACGGCGAGGGCTGTTTTGGAAGGTTTCATCCAAAACATGTGCTCTACTAAAAATAATACCATTGGTGCTATTAAAACAAAAGCGAACAAAACAAATTTAAAAAGCGTGGCATGCAGCCTAGCTTGAGGGAAGCAGCTCCAGTGTGGCAGGTATTCCCAGCCCACCGGCGTCCTTACCCCCACACCTGCACACAGCTGGATCAGAGGATGAGAGGTTTGGGGGAGCCCGCTCCCCGCCCTGTGAAGTCCCGGTAAAAATTAGGAGAGGGAAAGCGGGGTGATTCCCTTTGCTCTTTCTCTCGCAGCTCCGCTGCTCCCCCACCTTGTTTTCCCCCTGCTCGGACCCCGGCCGCTGCTGCCCCGTCGCCCCCATCCACCCACCCACCCGCCTCCTCCATCCCGGGCCCCACAAACTTGCTCCGGGCGTTTTTGTCATCACACCACGGAGAGAAAGTAGGTCACGGCTGAGTCCGAGCCTGGCTGAAGCCGAGGCAGCCGAGCCTCGAAAGCTTTCCCATAGAACACACTTTGGGGTCGTCGTTTGCAATGTTGTTTGGTTTTGAGTTTTTTTATTATGATGAAGATGATGATTTATTTTGGACACCATGGGCGATCAGCTGAGTCGGCTCCTGTAGTCCAAGCTGGAAGGAGAGGGAGAAGGGAGGTAGTTTGGGAGATGGAGGTGGGGATGGGTTTATTTCTTGCTATTCCCCCATCCCCTCCGAGAGAAATATTAAGTTGCAAAAACTGATCCACCCCCTGGGCTCCTGCACCTCTCTGCCTGCCCTCTCCAACCACTGACCGCTCTCTAAAATCCACCAGACAAACCCCAACCCAGGCGAGCCTTCAAACCAGGTATTTAACTGAAATAGTTCACCGCAGTAAAAGCGAGGCTTTAAACCGGTTTTCCACCCTCAGGGCTCCGTTCGAGCACACGTGTGTGTTTGTTTTCAGGGTGACTGTGCGGAGGGTTAAATTGACAGTCCTTTCCAGGAAAAAAAAAAAAAAAAAAAAAAAAAGAAAAAGAAAAACAGGGGAGGGAAACAAAAAAGGTGTTTTCTACAATAGCAGTAAAAAACAATTAATTAAAAAATCCTGAGGCCCTAATCTGCTCCCCCTCCTCCTTCCCCCAACCGCAGGGTAAACCCCGAGTCACTCCGGAGTGGCTCCGGGTTCGCCCTGGGGATCCCGATCTCCCCTCAGCTCTGCGGCGATTACAAACCTAAATAAAGTCAGTTTGGGAGCGGAGAGGAAGGGAAGGGGGAAGGGGGAGAAAGAAGTTTCCGTTTGAATATTTCCTTTTGCTAATTGCTGGTGCTGCAAGTGTAGACCCAAAGGTAGAAAATAAACCCGCGTTGTGAATACGAACATCTCTCCCGATCTCTATGTAAGAGTATACATAAATACACATCTATTTACACACATCCAGGTATGCATAAGCGAAACGTACACTAACAGTAACACAGCAGTGGGAGGGAAAAAAAGTTTGCTGATGTTGCAGGCTTTCATAAAATTTTCATTTAACGGCTCATACTTTAGAAAGAAAAAGATTTACTCCGAATTCAGCTGGTTAAAGCAAAATGAAACAAAAGCTCACGTTAACATGACATGAGGTTTATTATAGGTCTGCTTAGAATGAGGAGGTAAGAGTGGGAAAAAATATGGACACTTTTGAGTCAGACAGAAATAAAATACCAACATTTCTGAGAAGCAATATTTATTGTCTTTCTTTTTTTTTCTTTTTCTTTTTTTTTTTAATGTAGAGACATGTCCTGAATTTCCCCAAAGCCTAGATTGGGAAAATAAAGACTTCTTGGCGTTATAAGTAAATCCGTCTGCAGAATCGAAGCAGCACCAACATTCAAAAAAACTGAAGAGGAAAATACAACAAAACACAACAATCTCTTTTTTTTTATTCTTATTCTTATTATTTATGTAAATCAGGTCATCACTGGACAAGAAACCAATTTCTACCCATTACCATAACAGCTTGTCTATAAAGAACAGAAAAGATTCAGATAGGATACTATCTAGTCAAGCGGGATTTTTTTTTTGTTTTATTTTTTTTCTTTCTTTTTTCTTAGTTTTTTTATACTTTTCGTTTTTAAATTCCCCCACCCATTCACAGAGGTATAGAGTCACAGATAAATAACCCAAAAACTACTTGCTTGCCATATTTACACATTCCCGTTAAATTAAGCATAAATAAATATATACAAACTCAATACTGAATGCCTCTCCGCATTTCTTCTCAGGAAGAGTCGATGAACTGATATTTCTCACTGCATGGTCAAATTTTTCAAGAAGAGGAGGTGAAAGGGATTGTTTGGGGCATAAAAGGAGAATTTTTTATTATTTTTTTCTTTCATCTTTCCAGTTTCTTATTCGCTTTTTCTGAGCTTTGCCTTTGTTTGGGTCTTTTTTTTTTTTTTTTGCCTTTATTTCTCGCTGGCACACAGAGTTTTGTCTCTCTCAAAATGTTCAGGCGTTTGCCAGTGTGTTTGGGGATGTTTTCTTTTATTTTTTTCCCTTTGTATAAGAAAATATACTATTTGTAAAAAGCCTACGGTCTCTCTCACACAGGGAAGCCAGAGGGGAGGGGGAGGTTGTCTGGATCGATCTGGTAAATGCTTACGGCAGCTGAAACAAGCACCAAATTCTCCGAGAAATGTATTAAAACAGAGCCAGACAGGTCTGTGTGATAAACTGGTCAGAAAGAGAGGAGCAGGGGAAGGGAATAAGCCCTTTGGGCACAGCTAAAGGTCTTAAAACCATCCTTCCCCGCCTCCCTCCCAGCCCCAAATGCAAATTTGGGGATTTGGGGAGAGATTGGTCTGGGATGCAAAGGGACTTTAAACAGCTTCTCACAGAGAATTTCTATTAGGTGGGACAAGACACGACCCGATTTTAAAGAAACCATCGGGTTGTAAAAGGATTCCCATAAAATTGGCTTCTTGTTTCCATCACATCTTGTGTGAATAACAACCAGGAAAAAAAATGTCAGGGAGCATATGAAAATAAAGATCTTCCCAACGGCAAATAAAGAATTGTTATTTTTAAAAAAAGTGAGACTAAGAATGAAATAAAATTTACAGCAACCCACCTGTTTGGTTTGAAAACAAACTTTTCATGGTCTCTCCTCAAACTTTTCCCTTGAGTTACAAAGCAAAGCTGCCGTGTTAATCCTCCTGTTTATTGATTTATGATCCCGAGGAAACCAAATCTTTTAATAACTCAATTATCAGATAAACGTCTGAGGTGCCCCGCCAACACAAGTAGTCGGGCTGGGAAAGTGGAGGGGAGCAGGAAAATACCTTCCAGAGGGAGGCTGAGTTTAGTTTGGGGGGGACCTCTGTACTCAGCACTGATAGGAGCCACCAAGAAATGGATAATTCCCTCTGAGACCAACACTAGGCTAGGGGGAAGGACAGAGATGTGCTCCTATCCTATCTTTTCTGCCTGATGGCATTAAATCATAAACCTCGTGAATTTTGTCTCCACACTTTGGGGAGCAAATGGGGGGAGGGCATCCCACTGCAGTCAATGGGAATTTGGCTTTATTTTGCCTGAGCAATGCGCAGCCTGGCACTCGCAGTCTGTCTCCTCCAGGCAAAAGGCACAAGGGACAGACTGAAACTCTTCCCTCAACCTGCTCAAGGTCATGGTCCAGGTGACCAAACCTGTGCCTAGGGGAGATTGCAGCAGCAGCAGGATCAGGCCCTCAGGTGTGTGAGTAGGTCTTTCCACAGGAAGTTCCAAGGGTTTCCTCTCCCCATTAACTCACAGCGGTGGTGGGATACTGTCCTCTGCAGTTAAAAGGAGCATCCCCTACATTTCCCCAAAGACAAGGAAAGGCCATTTCCAACTTGCCCCCAAAGCCTTCTGCTGGAAGCTCTGGGGTGGCAGGGAAGAGGTTCCCATGGCCCTGCACGTGCAGCAGGGGAGGTGGAAGACTGAAAGCTGATTTGGGGTCTCCCCACACCTGAAAGCCCCACTGGACTGGGTGATGCTGGAGGGCTGGACCCACAGGCTCCTCACAAATCCTATTTGCAGGGGGCAAACACAGGCAACATCCAACACTTGGTGCTCTGCTCCAATAAACAGGATATTCTCATCAGGCAGAGAAGGGAGCTGTGCTTTCAGGTCAGGCCATTTGTTCTTCCCCAGATCCCCTCTTTCCCTTTTCCATGCATCACTGCTGGGCCATGCCCTACACTGCAGCCTGGGCTGTCTTTCCCCAGAGGCCTGATGAACTTTAGGGTGGTTGGCAAGGGGTAAGGTTTGGAGGTCTGGGGGCTGCCTGGAGGTTGCTTTTCAGTCTGGGGGTCCTCAACCTGCTGGTGGGGGATCCATGATTTGACCACCGCACCTCCTCTGGTGGCATCCACAGGGATGTGACAATCCCTGCCATAACCAAATCCACTGGCAGGGACGTGCCAGGGTCTAAGACTGCCTCCAACTCACCCCAACAGCCCATGGAGAAGGCTGTCTGCCTCACTTCTCCCATTTTCTCACAGGAGAGCCCCCACAGCACTCTGCCCCAGAAGAACCAAAAGTACATGAGCAAGGAGCAGCTCAGGAGGGGTCAGTGCTCCCTGGGGCTGGATAATCCCTGGGTTTCTATTGCCACATGTGCCCAAATCACAAGTAGAGAACAAGAGCTGAGACCTGGCTGCATGAAGATTTGAAAAGCAGAGCAGTCCCTCAGCTGTAACCATGTCTCAGAGAGCCAAGGGCACTAAGGGTAACGAGGATCATTTGCTCTTTTGTTTTGAGAACATTTCATTGAGGGATGTTGGGAGTATTGCTGAATTATTTCTCCCTCACTGTCCTCTTTGGAAGGTATCTAAAAATTAAAGCAAGGCTAAGGCTTCTCTCTCTCTCTCTTGTTTTGAGTTCAGGTGTGCGTGCTTGGGATGGTGGGAGTGAGTCCTGCAGCTTTCACAGGGATCCTAGGGGGAGGCCTGACACCACTGGAATTTTGCCAGAGACTCCAGGAGATTTACCCACACCCAGTTCTGACATAAGCAAAAAGATGTGTTAGTGCCGAGCCCTACCCCACTGAGAAACACATGCAATTACCCGACACGGCAGGATCCAAAAAGAAATTCATATCCTTACACTTCAGCGTTATTTTTACCAGAGAAGACAGAGAAATGTATGTTAAAAAAAAAAAAAAGAGAAGAGAAGAAAGAAATAAGACTTCCTCTTCACCCCCACCACCCCAAATCATATGCATAAGACATCCTGTCAGACACCAAACCACCAAGAGAAACATTGGAGTTGAGAAGTTTTTGCCCCCCTCACCACACTGACTCGTTCTAAAGCAAGAGTCACAAGACACTTTTTTTTAAAAAAAAAAAAAAAGCTTTCTAAGAGAAACAGATTTCCTCAGACTGAGCTCAGAAATCAGGATATTCCCTGGCACACCCTCCCCACTCCCATCACGAGGAGCCAGCTCACATGGCAACTCTTTCCTCCCTAGGTACAAAACCCTACTGCCAAGCAAATGCGGTAACATTCAACACAGCTCTTATTTTCTTTGCAACAGTACACCTCGATTTCAACTTATATTTTTATCTCGTTCAAATTATTCCCTTTGAGCTTCTTTAAAGAAGTGCACCTACAGAATTCTGTAACAACTGGCTTTGATTTGAAAAAGCAAAAAAAGCAAAAAAAAAGTATCAGAATATCAGAATTGTGGATTTTTTTTCTCTGTACCTGATATATTGTGTAGGGATCTCTAGTCCTCTTTGAAGAAGCTCATAAGCCAAGCGGGCAAAGCTTTAGGAAACAGAAGAAAATAAAATAGTGCATACTCCTGAGAAAGAATTACATACTCATATCACTCATTTTTTGTTGTTGTTAACAGTTCTTAAAAAATGGGGGAAGATCTCTCTCACACACACTAGTCAAGGAAAATAAGGACTGAAATATTGGCATAGTTAGGAATATAAAACTCCCTAGAGAAAAAGAGGAGATCTCAGAAAATTAAGAAATCAGATAGCGCTGATATTTTACCAGACCTTACTTCCAGAATTTTGCAACCCATTATAGACAAGGCATTTTACCATCACAGTTACTAAATTACAAAGGTATGTTTGCATGCATTAATATGTGTGGCTAAGCACACATATCATATATATATATATATATATATATGTATATATCCACATATATATACATATATCCACAAACATACATAGGATACACGCGCCCCCCGAGGGAGTCGGGTGTGCACATACACAGATGCACACACAGAGGCACACACGCACCCAGACACACCTGTAAACGCTGGCAATCTAAACAGAGAGTCTGTCTAGACCAGGAAAAAATGCAAAATAGTTCTTAAAAAATAGACTTGGCTAATTCAGCTGAGCCACGGCAAGCCCGAGCGTCCCTTCTGGTGGCACCTAAAGTTAAGACGCTGCCATGAACGCAGCTGGTGTTGATGGCTTGGCGAGGGGTCTGGGAGCTCCCCTCCTTTCCTAGTCTAGACAGAACCAGGGTGGTGAGATGAGGTGGGAAAAGCTGAAGGGAGTGAGGCCATGGGGTTGCTCAGAAAGGAACACTCTGGAAGATTGTTTTAGTCTAGGTGGAGACAGGATGTTGTTCAAAACAAAAAAAAAAAAGAATAAAAAAA
>VXBT01013936.1:0-21228 GCA_013400235.1 Oriolus oriolus
CAAGCAGGTTACTTTGCTGTAGAAGGCAATCAGGCTTGTCAAGCACAATTTGCCCTTGTGAACCCATGCTGGCATTTCCTAATCACGTGCTTTGTCTGACTTGTGATGGCACCCAGGAGGATTCTTTCCATAACATTTTCCTCTGCCTTAGTGCTAACCTTCAGAGTGCCCAGCCAGACCCCAAACTCCACAGGATTGCCATCACTGCAGCCAAAGCCATCACGGAGCGAGATATTCCAGAGCTGCTTTCCTTGCTCAGTGAGCAGCAAGTCCAGCTGTGCCTCACTCCTGGTTAACACATCTAACGTTCATATGAGGAAGCAGTCCGCTATGCATTCCAGGAACTTGACGGATGTTGTGACCTGCTGTATTGCTCTACCAAGAATGTCTGGATAGTTGAAGTCTGTAAGACCCAGGATCAGTTATATAAAGGTTGCTTAAGATACCTGCTGAAGCACTTCTTTGCCCTTATTGTCTTGGTTTGGAGGTCAGTAGCAGATGCCTTAATCTAAGATCCCCCTTGGAGATGTCCCTTCTGATCTTGACCCACAGGCATTCGATAGGGCTTCCACAGTCACTGTAGTTGACTTCTATAAGTTCATGATTCACTTGAACCCAGAGCACAACCTGTCCTCCTCTGCTTTCCTACCTGTCTTGACAAAACCTGTACCCATCCTTTGTGATCCTCTTAAGACATTTCCACTCTAATGGGACATTCAAATTGCTTCAGGAGTGTGAAGCAGCACGCATTGTATTCTAGAAAAAACCAGTCACAAATTCCAGCTGATTGTGCATGCATGCCAAGGCATCACAATGCAATCTTATGGCTTAAATGCTGATTGTAGATGCAAATGTATTTATTACATTCTGCCTAACAGTCAGTGACTGTGGCGAATCCAGAGAAAAATGAAAGTGATGGGGAAAGCAAAATCTCTCCATAAAAATCTACCCTTCTAAAGTGTAATGACTAAACTCAATGACCAGAGCTTGCAGGACAGAGAAGGCTTCAAAATGACAGCATGAAACTGTGATACTATATAAGTGTAAATTGAGACTGTCTCTGAAACTTTCCCATGCTGAATAGACGATCGTGCTGCATGGATTAAAAAAATGGCAGAACCGAGTCAAAATCAGAAACTAGTAAAGAAAGGAATTTCTAAGAAAAGATGGAAGGAGTGCATAAAGAAAAGCATTGGGCAGGGAAAGAAGGCTATGAGGAAGGGAGTATTTTTCCTTGCATGACCACCAGTTTGAAGACAACATGTCTGGTCCCTGTTTTTAGGTTTTACATCCTACCTACCAAACAAGCAAGATACTAACAGTGGAAGCAAGGGACACCAGAAATTTCATGATCAGAACCACTTCAGCACTTGAACAGAACCATTTCAGGAATGGAAATTACATAAGAAGCGGTTCAAATACACAAAGCTACTCTTGTTATAGTTCTTGGAACAGCATATACTAGAGAGGCTGCTTATTTTAGAGAAGAAAAGACAGAGATGTGTAGCTCTTAAATAATTAAGACACTGCGCACCAAGCAGAACTTATACTTGCATAACAGCTTAGAACCAGCAATTTGGTGGGAACAAACAACACTCCATTCGGAAAGTGCTACTTTGACTAGTAAAAAGATTTGGCTTTGTGTCATAAGAAGAGTCACATTTTTCCTTCCTTGAAAGGCTTCTATTCATGAATGATTAATGCCCAACAAAAGCTGTAATTATGTAACTTTGATCAAACCAATACACATAAAAATAGTTTCTGCTTCATTGCTGGATGCCCCTCTTGTTCACTGCCACAGCAAGCGACTATATCTGAAAGAACAGCAGATAGTACAGTACAAAAGAGGACATGCCATTCCAAAAAAACCCTAGCAAAACCCACCAAACTTCAAAAAAACCCAAGAAAAGTAACCTGGCAGTGTGATTTCAAAAGGAAACCTCTGGACCATCTTTCAAGCTCATAAAAACACCCATAGTATTTTTTTGGAATTCAAAAGAAGACCTACAGACTTACAGTCTCTGGAAGGCAGAATGTAAGGCCTCCCACTACAACGATACAGACCATTCCTACAAGGTTACCTTCTCATTAATTTCCTCTCCTATTCAAGAGTGTCATTAGTAACCACCCATCATTTCTGCAGCAATCACAGCAGTTGGTTTAGCAGAAAAGTACTGTTACAAAATAATTCAGAACACTTTAACAACTGCTTTGAAACAAACTGATAGCTGCTACAGTGTGCTGAAGGCAACTGCTGGCCCAAAGTCAACTCTTTGTCAATCACCACTAACACCAAAGGCTGGTCACTCAGTATCCCCTTAGCAAACTGATAAGTATTTGTTTTCACAACCCAAAAAATAAAAACAAAACAAGCCTTGGAACTGGTCTTCAAAACATCCCTTATCTTAATTTTTTTCTATTATTATTATTATTAATATTATTATAATCATTAAATCCAAGGAAAAGATTAAAAAAGCTGCTTCTCAAGCCTTAGTGGAAATGTTCTTGAAACATCCATTTTATTCCTACAAAAATGTATTTATTGGAAATTGCAAATGCAACTGGAAAAACAGAAGCCTCTTGTGACTTTTTCGTTACTCAGGCACCTCTTAACACCCATGAAGGCAGCAAAATCTAGTTTCAAACCTAAGCCCCTTATTTACTTCAATTTTTCTTGAATACTCTCTTGCTGTAGAGCAAACAATAAAATTCAGCAACCTTCTGAAGCTCAAGAAATATTAAGGGATGAGAACAACCAGCAGGATAAACGAGATAATGAATTTTAGGTTATGAAAGTGATTGAATTTGTAGCAAATGGTGCACACTATGACAGCTGTCTTTGTTACATAAAGGACACAACAAAATTAAACTTCTCCCATCCTCCTTTTGCTGTTCACTTACTGCACAGGTGCTTTGATGTTTTTATCCCTGTATAAAAAACTTAAACTATCTTCATTATGGTGAAACATACCTTTGCCTCTTTTTGTCAATAATAACTATATATTTTTTCTGTATTTGTCATACGGCTTTGCTAAAAGAGCTTGTAGATATGAGTAAATCATACGCAGATTCATAAAGCTTAACAGCAGTATATAGCATAGAACACAGACAGGTATATGGAATATTTGCATCACTGATAAATATTATAACACTCAATGCACTGTTCTCTTAAATTACTTTCTCTGCAGATGGGTCTTCTACTTGCTCTACATTACTCTAAGCTGAAATCCTTTCGCAGAGGAGCAAAATAAATGAGAACTTAAATCCTCTCAAATCAGGTCTTAAGTTTGCACATGATCCCACAAATATACTAAGCAGGATTTAGACATTGTTTTTCCGACAAATAATCACTTTCAGGTAGCCCTGTAAAACTTAAATTTGTTGTTTGCATAAAATAAAGGTCTTAGTCAGACACACATAATGCATATAAAGGCAGTTCACATTCAGATAACAAAACAAACTAACTGAACAACTAACTGAAACTATCTAACAACTGTGCAAGTTAGGGACAAGACTACTGAAAGGATTGAAAAATATGTCCTTTAAAGTAAATGAAAAAAAATTTCAAGGATGGCAAAAATACGAATACTGTAATTTCAGGAAGTATATTATAAATTGGCCAATAATTATTTCCGTTGGAGTGCAAAGGTTGTAAATAACTGGCAAACCATTAATGTGCCAGTAAATGTGCAGAGTACATAGTACACAAAGATTTTAGATACGGTAAATGGATTTATTAATTTGAACAAATGTCTTTATAATTTCTTGGTAATTGTATGGGACAATTAATGACATAAATCATTTAACAAACCAGGGGAAGACTGGAGCTGAGCAGGAGGACACAGGCTTCATCTAATTTAAAAGAAGTTCCTCTCTACTGTCATTCACAGTTATTTTTCCGTTCATCTTTCAACTCTCAATTGCTGTTTGCTAAATCTATATGCATTTCCCACAACATGCTCATGAAATGTAACTCACATTCTTGGCTTCTTCAAAAGTAGACATCCTAGGGACACCCTTTAGGACTTCATGAATGTGAACTTTGTCCTTGTTTTTGTGTACTTCCCTTTTACAACTCATTTTATTGCAGCTGAAGTTCGACCTATGAACTTTCTGGGGCAAAGATGGTGATTTTTCCAGAAGATATCTGGTTTATTGCAGGTGCCATAAAGTGATGAAGAGAAATTAACTCTGCCTCAGAAATTCTACCTCATTGTCACCCTGGAAGGCAAAATGACTGCTTTCTTTCACCTTCTCTACTACTGTCATTCAAACAGGTTTTAAGATCTGCCTCATGAAATGGCAGAGACACCCAGCTAGCACAGTTCTTTGTAAGAGATGGGGAGAAGCAGACATCTGAACAGAAGCCTTCACTGGCTAAGCCTGCTTTGCAACCATGCATCCCACGAAGTAGTTGTCACTAGTTCTTTTCTCTCTACTACTGTATGTGGAGGAATCTGCTTTCATCTCCCTCACTATCCCACTCTTCTCCTTGGTGGAACAATGAACTGGACTGGGGTAGAATAGCTGCCTGCCTTCAGGCAAAATTCTCAGGGAAATAAATAAATAAATCTTAAAAAAAGAAGAAAAATATTCATAGGTCTCACTTGATCAAAATTGTTGGAGGCACATGGCTTATGCCAGATCTGAGTTTTCTACTACAAGTAGGCACTTGTTCTTCAGTTTTACTAGTTACGGTAAGTACCAGGAATCCACCCATACTATCACTTCCATGCAAACACAGTTTATCTTTCCCAGACTTCTGAGAGGATATAACCCCCCATAAATTTTGTAAATGCTTAGGCCAAATCATCTGAGGAGAATGCCTGTTGAAAAACAACACATCTTCTTCAAGCAGTATTTTAAAAGAGCTGGCTTTAGAATATGAGGAAATTGCAATTAGATTAATAGGTACATGCAGTTTTTGCCTAGTCCATTGCTTCTGCACTAGATCTGTCTTGTCTTTGAGTGCCTGCTGTGCTTACAGTCTCATTGAAACAATACTTCCTGCAGCTGCTTCTACTGAAACTTCTGGATGGAGGTGGCTACCCCATCTCAGCATGCCTTCTGCAGCTGCCACATAATAAATCACAAATAGGGACATAAAAATAGAGTTACCAGAAAATCCCATTAAAATAACTAATCTTACTCTTTCTCTACAGCTTGTAACCATCGGTCACTACGGCCACAGTACCCCTTCAAGCTTTCTTCAGTTCACACTGTTCTCTCTAGCAAATGTTTGCCCATGTTCTGCAGGTCACACTTCATGAAGGTGGACTACTGCCCAGCATGTGTGATGTTCTAGTTCAAGTGCAATCAGGATGATTTTCTGATTCAAGCTGAATCTGATCAGCCTTCATTTTCCAAAATTAGATTCAGGTGACTCCATGGCTTTCAATTAATTTTTCCTCTATCTCAAAACATTTATGCTGAAGCTTCAGTAGTTGCCATGAAGCCGACTACTCTAGTTGTTCTATCTTTGAGGAAAAGAATTTGAGACCCCTGAGCTTGGGAATAGCCATAGCTCCAGGCAAAGTCACTAAAGACAGTCACTCAAGTGTCTTTGTAGATGCATAAAATCTGCCATTGAGGGCCCAGTGCAGCAAAACCTCCAGAGGTAAAGTTTCAGTGTCTACAAGAAAAAGTACCCTACCTGCAGGCATTAGATGCAGGGCATAAATCAACACCAAAAGTGATGGAGCAATGCTGCTTGCACACGTTTTCAAGCTCTGATGATAGGTGTCTGGCTTCCTTCATCCAGGAAAATTCCCCTTGCTCCTGGCAAAGTGACTCACGATACACAGTTTTGAACAGGTTACGTAATTCCTTGTAATACACTAAACAGAAGAGCCGCAAGGTATGTAATGACAAGAAACAAAGTCTAACTATACACTTGTGTGGCAGCCTTCAGACTAAACACAGAGATTGTGGCAATCCAGTAACAGTTTTTCACAAGTGCAAATTTACATCTATTTTATTTTCTGGTGTGATTTTTTTCTACACTTCTAATGTGCTTCGACAGACCTGTCTGTGCCTCATTCTTGCCACCATCCTATTATTAAGCATCAGGATGCTACTGAAACCTGATTTGACAGAGAGCAGGCTCAGGGACTGTGTAACTGATGACATTGCAATGCAAAAACTGCATGTGTGTCAGAAACTTCTCACAACAAAGTCTGCAAAATAGGAAGAAAATGAAAAAAAGTGACAACTGCATAATCCTGATACCTGTGACAAGACTCTGATGAATATCCAAGAGAAACTATAGCGTGGTGACTGGATTTTTGCAAGCATGCAATGGAACAAATAACTAGTCTTATGTCCCTTGCCTTGTTTCTCTCTGAAAAAACCCTTGTAACAAAAAAAAAAAAACAACCAAACCAACCCACAAACCCAACCAAGCAAAAAGCCTAAATCAAAAGCAAAACAAACACAAAACTAACCCAAGCTAACCAACAAAAAAATCTCCACCCTGAAAGAACTGGCCACAGTCTGCACAATTTACAATTTCTTTGATCTCAAAGTTATTTTAATCCTCTACCTTAGAAGCTGCATGGAACATATATCTGTGAAGTGTCTTTTCCATTAACTAATTTCCTTGATCTGGGTGACTGCAATACTTTATTGCTCATATTCACACTGTAGACTTAGCAACTTCTCAAATTTACAAATAGACAGAAAACCTGTAAGTAGTTTCAGATTATAATGCTTGTAGCAAATGCATGCAGCTGAAGAGCTCGGCAGCCCCACCTTAAATAACACCATTTAAAAGAGAGAAAAACACCCTGGTTTTCAGAAGGCAAAAAAACAAACCAGAACACAAATGAAAAAAACCCAAAACCAATAAACAGAAAGTTGTGCTCCCTCTTCTCTCAAGACTTTGATTAGATAATAACAAACAATTAAAAAGCCAGAAGAGCATTTATGTCAGAATGTAGCAGCGGAAAAACTGAAAGCTAAAACAGAGTGAAGAAGAATGGCTCATGATACAAATCATGCTCTGTCTTGGTGCAGTTATGTCTTTCAGAGTCTGAAAGGATAAGGTAGCAATGCTCATGCAAGGCCATTCCCAAGGCTATAGTAATGTAAGAAATTTCTTGGAACTTCAAGGTATTTACTTTCATGCAGCTGGTAAGTCAGCTGACTACTGTAGGATATTGAAGAATTGGAGATTTAATTAAGTCCGATAAAGATGTTACCTACCTCTATTTTAGCTGAGAGGAACAAAAAATAGAAAATATTGCAAGAATATAAAGTTCCAGAAATGAAACTGATAGCCTTACAGACTACTTATTATTCTGGAAAGCTTTATCATGGATGAAATCAGAGACACTATCCTGGAGAAAGTTTGTTTCCACCTAACTCAGGTTAATGTAAAGCAGTGAAAAACAGTCATTACTACAGAAGTTTGTAATATATAGATAGCACTTACAACTAATTGACATAGATTCAGGAACATATGGAACATACTGCAATGCAAAAATTCTAGCAGTCAGAAATAAAACTTTTCCACTATAAACAGAATTCCATTTTTTTCCCACAAAGAACAGAGAAGTAATCTCCTTGGGAATTCTGCCAAGGCCAAATATGCTAAAGAGCTACAGGCCACAGCACAAGCCAAGGTACTGACCTCTGCTTTTCCAAGCTGAGGGGTACAAGCTTCTACACCTTAACTATGTTAAAGAAAAGAATAAGTGGAAGTGAAGTTTTTAAACAATGAGAAGAGGTTAGCAAGCACAGTCTGACTTCAGCACTAAATGAGTGTCTTGCCCAAGTGTTTCCACTGTGGTGAAGGGCAGCAGTAGATTGGAGCAGAAACTGCCCAAGTAGCTGAAAAAGCATCAGCTGAGGAAACAAGCTCTTCCCCAGCCCAGACTTCTGGTGAAAGTGGTCCAGGAAGTCACAGGAAGAACTGCAAGTATTTTTCAACCAAACAAGTGTAGCAATACATGACTGGAGAACTGTAAATGCAACACCTGTGGGCAATTAAAGGCAGGCAGGTCCTGACTGCAAACATGCCTTCTACAGAGCAAGATCGCTCTGTGTAAGTTACCTAAAAACATGGAATTAAACAAGAAATGACATGAAATGCTGCTGATGACCACAGGTCCTGCCGGCCTTACCCTGTAACCTGCTTCCTGACATTTACCACCTGATTCCTCTGAACTTCCATAAGGAAAAAAAGAAACAATGTATATGGAATATCTGAAGAAGGTGAGGATCACAGAACCACAGAGTGGTTTAGGTCGGAAGGGACCACCAGTGGGGTCATCTGGACCAATCTCCCTGCTCAAGCAGAGTCTTCAAGATTTAACAGAAAGTGCAAGGTTTCTAAGGAATTTAGCTTAAGAAAAGAGAGACATTGTTAAAAGTGAGGCATCAGGCAAATATATACCACCAGTTAGCTCTGCATGGATGAACTGTGAGGTCAAAATTTATCAATATTTTATTAAAATTATCACAAAAAGGAGGAGTATGATGATACAATTTGGTAATGATACGAAACTATTAGGGGCATATGCAACACAGCATCTTGAACATAGAACCACTGAAGCTGTAATTATATGGAAAGGAAATAAAACTGGCATAAGATACAACAGCTGGTGATTCAGGGACAGAACTTGGAGATGACAGTCACTGTGATCTGTCAGTGTGTTGTGGCTGTGAAGCCCAGGTCTCGTCCGAGATACTTCCACTAGATACGCAGTAGAATTTGTGCCATAGTGAGAAGACTTTGCATGGCTTCCTCTGAAAGGTTGTGAATTTATAGCTGAAAAGGATCAGAGAAGAGTATGTGGGATGACCAGGGGGAATGGAAGCTTACCTATGGCTGCTCCTAGTCTAGTCTAGCAACATAAACCAGCAGAACTATTCACTTCAGGCACTGAACATTTCTTCATTTCTCATACTAATTGTCAAGAGAAATTTCAACTTCTGTATTTTAAAGTTGTAAGATGGGAAATTTAAACTAACCTGTATTTAAAGCAAACATTATTTCCTTTCATTTCTGAGAAAACTATCTGGAATGCTAAGGCCACCCAGGTACTGGAAAGGGGTACAAGAAAAGGGGTGTGAAAAGAAATAGCTTATTAATCTCCTTGACTTTACCAGCAGTACTGTAAGCAACACTCAAATTAAAAACCCTAATCACTCCATGTACTTCAGAAGCACGTGGACCTCTGTGCTAGATTACAGAAATTAGTTTAAAAATATAACCACCATTTCTTTGAGGCAATCCATCCAAAAAATAATCAAATTCAGTAGCTAACAATTTGCATTTATAGCTCCACTTAGTTATCAAAATTGCTAGTGGACCTACATAACGCTGGTCACAGACAGTCAGTGTCAGAAAAACAAACCCCAAACCACTATCAGCAATATCTAAATGGGCTGTCGATACACGCTCCTACATTAAATATGTCCTCTCTTAAAAATTTCCTTTTTGAAAAAGACTTAGCAAACAAATAGTGGTCTGCTTGGCAAAGCACTAGAAAGGTGCTTTGCTTTTTGGGTTTGTAGTCCAGACACGCCGCGTTTCAAAGCATTTGGAAACTTACTAAATTTCTCACAAGTGTTTAAGCCCAGAGATGCAGCTGTTGCTAAGAGCAAAGAATTTCCATCAGTTCTAGCAAAATGGTGTACTTTAAAGCTGGACTGAACAAGCTTTAAATAGTCAGCTCTGCAGTGGATAGAAATACCTGATGATTTCACAGGCGGGATAAAGGACATTTAAAAACCCCATGGAATATGTTTTATTTGTTCTTGGTTTTAGTCAGTTCTGAAATACATTCACTTATAGCAGGTCTGAATTACAACATGAAGGGAAAAACATACAATAAAAAGGTTGAAAGTTTTATTTACCTTTTTATATGTTTTCTCTTCATTTGTCTTTCCAGCAGTGATATCTCCATTTTCAGTGACAGATGACATCTAACAAGAGAAGCTTAAGTTATAAAAAAAGCTTTTGCTTTACAAAAATAATTGTTCAGAAAAATAATAGAATTTATTATCCAGTTTTGCTGAATTCAAACTTTTCTGAGGACAGCAAGCTACCAAGATCAGTGACATATCTAGGATATTCCTGTAAGTATTTTCCACGCAGACTAAAAGGACAGCACTAGCCCAGGAACACATCCAGCATATGGCTGATTCTACATGACTCTGCCTCTTTTCCCCACACCAGTACACAGGGAAATCTTGGTCCTCAGCCTGCTGCATGAGATCTTCTTGAAAGGGCAAAACTATGAAGCTTGTGAGCCAGGTAGTCAGTGGCATCTCTCAGAAGCCCAAGGTTCCTGGTTGCATTGATATGCTGTGTCTCCTTAAAGTAGCAAGGAGATCACAGAATCAGACAGAATATTCTGAGTTGGAAGGGACCCACAAAGATTACTGAGTCCAGCTTCTAAGTGAATGGCCCCTATGGGGGTCGAAGCCACAGCCTTGGCATCAATAGCATCGTGCTCTATTTGACATTGCATCTTATCATAGCTGTAAAGCCATGCTAGACCAAGAACAAACCACTAAGCTAGAGATCACCTCGGTGAGACACTCTGAGTGTGTCTGCCAAAGTAAACAAAACAAAAAGCGATGATGATGTGGTTTAAAATCATTCTAGATTTTACCAATACTTTCACAATGAAGTTATACTTACCCTTATGGACAACAGGGCAGGTCATCTGGAGCTGAGAGATAAGATCAAGCCATTCATTGGTGGTGTTTATATTTTCCACAACCTATTGTAAGAAAAATCTGTCATCACTATGCCTTAACAAATTTACATCTCGCAGAATAGCTGTAGATTTCCTTTTACTACTATTCTTCAGCCCAAGCAAGCATTCAGCTTACAAGTGAGACTTTTCAAGAATCATGTCAAATAACTTGGTTACTATACTTAGAACATACTATACTTAGAACATACTATAACTTGGTTAATATACTTAGAAACTGGAAGTATTACACAGGAGGGAACCAGTGCAGAGTAATTTCTTTTTGCCCTAGATATTTCACCCCTGTGGCATAAGCAACTCTACAACAAAACATTTATGTAGAGCAGTACACGTACAAGCTCTGGAGTGTTGTGTAATTACGTGTGTTATTAATCTTACAGCCTTATAATCTCCAATCACTTATAAGAAATAGTTGTGATGGTTTGGAGGTCAGCGCATTGAAAAGTCATAGATAACAAATGAAAAAAATCTCATGATACCTCAAATGAGAAAAAAGTCTCATTTTGTCTTTGAGCAGTACAAACAGTATCTTGTACATAACTAAAAATTGATTTTAAAAAAGTATTCTCAGGCCTCATCCACTGAATTAAATTTTCCATTAATCTGAAGAGTATACTTAACACCACCAAGAAACCTTTCAGTAAAAGCCTTCTAAGTCAGTATTTTCCCTTTTTTCAGAGAAGCACCTGAGCCAAAAAAAAAAAGGGAGTGGACACAACAGATAGAAACTTGGATTTTCTGAGAACAAAACAATGCCTCCTGAGAAAAACACACTTCTTACTTTACATACCAGTATTTTCCTACCGCAGCTAACTGCATTCCTCATTGTAGCCTCCATGTAACTAAGGTGTTTAGTCAGTAATTCCTTCACTTGGATGTGCATTAGCAATATCCTGTACATTGAACTCCTACTTAAACCAACAACTTCGTTTTGATAGCTTTTAGAATTGTGTGTAGTTCATCTCACTCACCTATATTCACACATTTAATATTAATATTGATCCGTGCTTGCAACTCTATCAGTACACAAACAAAGGCATCAAGAACTTGCTAAAACAGCTTTTGTAGGAAGAGAAATGTCATTTTAATCACTAGAAGATTTTTAAAATAAGTAATCCCTGGGTTAAAACACCAATCCCCACCCAAGCTGTTGTTTTCCACACACCTCCCAAGACTATTGATACAATATGATGTTGTGCTACACACCAAACTTCCTAAAATATGAGCACACATACTCAAGCAAAAGCCAAACATGAATGCAACATTTCATTCAGTAAGTTAGCTGAAGAAGGCACTCATGCTAGACATGGGAGAAAAGTCTGGTTTTTTCCCAGAATAGACAAACAAATTAGTCAAGAACACTTCATTCATGAGAAAATATAATGCTGACAACAATAGGAAAATAGAGAATGAGAGGCCAAGTTCAGTAACTACCATGTATAAAAACTCATACACCATAAAGAAGGTAAATTTTCCCTGTACGTGTCAGTTTATTTCCTAAAGGCATCTAGAATAGAACTATTTTGGTTCTGATCTTTTGAGAAACAGAAACTTAACTGTGGTTGTGTTGAACAGCTTTCAAAATCTTTGCTGTGACAAACATCTCTTGTTCCATGCTAACCATTTTTTGCAATGCAAGTATTACTTTGTGTACTTTCTCCCTGCCCTAGAGCTACTGAAGCGGTACATGGTGCCTTCTGACATGCTTTATAATGTGCAGAGCAACAGCTACTGTCTCAGTTCTGGTGAGGTTTAACAGTTCAAATACAGGTCACAACTTACAGTCTTGGACTCACATCCAGGCTAAGCTACAACTATTTATTTTTTGTTACTGTAGCAGGAAACTACTGTAACTAAAGTGTTGAGTCTCTGCGTGTACCTGACAGAGGAAAAGCTCACAATAAAGTAAGACATGGGGTGGGGGCTGGTAGAAGAAGAAAACATCTAGTTTCAAAAATATTGTAGTGTGCTGGCTTTGGCAGGATGAAGTTAATTTTCTTCACAGTAGCTAGTATGGGGTTATATTTTGGATTTGTGCAGGAAAGAGTGTTGCTAATTGAGAGATGTTTTCTACTCTTACATAGTGCTCACACAGCACCAGGGCGCTTTCCACTCCTTGCTGCACCCTGCCAGGGAGTGGGCTGGGAATGCACAAGGAGCTGGGAGAAGACACAGCCAGGACAGATGAACCCAGCTGACCAAAAAGGATACCCCAGATCATATGGCATCATGGTCAGCGTATAGAGCTAGGGGAAGAAGGAAGGGAGGATGGTCAAAGTGACTGTGTTTTCCTTCCCAAGTCACCACTAGGTGTGATGGGGCCCTGCTTTCCTGGGAATGGCTGAACACCCTCCTGCCCATGGGAAATGGTGAATGAATTCCTGGTTTTGCTTTGCTTGCATGCACAGCTTTTGATTTACCTATTAAACAGTCTTTATCTCAACTCCTGAGTTTTCTCACTTTTACCCTATTGATTCTATCCCCTATTCCATCAGAGGGTAGAGAGTGGGCCAGTGTGTGGAGCTCAGTGGCTGGCTGGGCTTAAAACATGAGAGTGAAAGATGGCTATAAAGATTTCTTCTTTAGCTTCTTAGATGCTATCCTACGTGGTGACAAAAAACCAGAAACATTCAAGTACAGTAGGAATTTAAAGAGTATTTTTCCCAAATACTCTTGAAGAGTCAACATTTTGGTCACAAATCTTACGTGCAGCAAAAACGACTGTGACATGTACAGTTCTTGAAACGCAAGTTCACAGACTTCAGTTCCAGCCTTCTGCTCCGAACACCTCCTAGTCCTAAATACAGCCTTAAAAAGCCCCCACATCTATTCAATGTATGCTTCAGACAAAAAAAAAAAAAAAGCGTTTCACAGTTTAGTTTCTCACACTAGAATCACAGAACCACATGCTTCTTAACTAACACAAACTGCAATCTCCACCCTTCTGGGGGAAGAGTGCCACATGAATTTTCCCCTAGAGCTACAGGGACATCTTTGAAACTCCTCTGATCAGCCAGAAGCCCATGATGCCAACACCACCCTGCCCACCGCATAGCCAGAATTTTGAGAACTTAGATGACAGACAAAAAATGCAAGCTTCCTACTCAGCTTTGAGTTCTTGTTCTAGAATTTTTAATTCCATGTTCCTTATATAGCCAAAATTTATCTTTTACTAACAGCATAAGGTATCCATTTTGCCAGATTATAAATAACTGTCAGTTTTTTATGGAACCTCAGCTGCTATGGCCCTGCTCACATCAACAGGTACTGGTACTTACACCTGAGTGGCCTCTCAGCTCAATTTCAAATTAGCCCTAGAACTCCCAACAACTTCAGTGAAAGCCAACATCCATGAAAAGTGCTATTGCTAGGTTCCTACAGACCTATGCATTCGTTCATTCAAGCAAAAATCAGTTCTGCCTTCTTTCCATTACCATGAAAATAAATTTTTTGAAGAATGCATTTCTCAGCCTATTTAGATCATTTTCTTAATCAAATTCTTTTTTAAAAGCAGTAATAGAGCATGCTGTTGAGGAATCACACTCCACATAAAAGCCATGTAGCTTTTCACCACATGTGCTGCTTTGTTCTGATTGATAGTTAAAACTGAAGTGTTGCTCCTAACTTTTAAAACAGACATATCCCTGGGTGTACCGCTGCCAGGCTTCTGCAGTGAAGTTAGTACAATCAAAAAGTGAGACCTCACTCAAAAGAAAAAACATATCCATAACTTCTCACAGGCATCATCTATAATTTTAAATATGAGGAGTAAAAAACAAAACCAAAGAAAATCAAATGAACCTTTACATTTTCCAGTGGGCATAGGAGTAATACTAGAAATTAAGGTACACAAGAAACAATTATACATGTGCAGGATTAATAATATACAAATAAAACAGACTGTATGGTGCAGATTTTTCAGTCTGAAACACACAAATGCATTTTCAGGAAACACTTTGATTTTTTTTTTGGCAAGTGAATGCATTGGGAGGGAATACACAGTTTTGGAATTAATCCATAAACTTGATTCTCATAATTCTGTGCATTTCAAACTATCTATTTATTTAGCTGTTTTCTAATCCTTGAACAGTTCTCTTCCACCAGGAGGACACAAAACCCCTAGAATGTGGCAGGTGACTTCTCAGAAAAGCACAAAGAGTCTTATATTAAATTCATAGCAGTGATACTAACTCAGCACCAGATAGAAAACGATTATCAGAATAGTAATTTTATCTGTTGTAAGTAACTGGGAGTTTACAAACCAAGCCTGCATTCTTTCTTGATCATGGCAGTTTGTCAGCACAACATGTAAGGATGTTGACAAGAATTTCTAGTCCTACAAGAAGCATTTATAGTGAGTTCCATTAAAAAGAGTCATCAGGTTAAATTCCTTGGTATCCCCTGTCTCCCCTCTGTTACTACTTTAAAGCAGCATCTTCTGCAAAATTCACTTTTACTGGTGAGATTTGTTCAGACACATTTTCCTTGTGGAAGTTGAGAGAGTAGCTTTTAAAGTCAGTTCTTAACTCACTAAAAGGACTTGCAGATCTATAAGGCAGCATTTGTCCACCCAGCCATGCTGGGGATAGTCATGGTCAGACACTGCCAGATTTCAGCTAGTGTGAAACTGAAGATCTTGGTTACACAAAAATTTTGCCAGAAGGGGCAAACCTTCTAAGCCAAAAATGCTCTAATGCCAAGATGCTTCTCTCTAGTGGGAGAAATATATGAATATATATGAATATATGAAACATATATTCATTAATGAAAAGCTGCTCTTTTCATATGTGTTCTCTTTTGTTTTCCCCCCAAGCTCCAGTACCCAAAAACCATTCATGGTATATTTGGAGCTACCTGAAAGCAGCTCCAAGATCAAAAGGCACTATTAAAGCTAACTCCTCTACTTCTTTGAAATGATAAAGACTTGAGTTCATACCTTCTTAGGCACTGAGCAAACTTCTCTTGCAGATGATGCATTTATAAAGTCTCCCTCCTGTCTGGATTCTCTGCCAACTAATACAATATGCACATCAGCACTGGATTTCCAAACTAGATAACATCTTATCTTGTTTATTATTCCATGAAACTTGCTGGTACTCTGGAGCATTGTCAAATTTAATTGACAAATTCAGGTCAACCGAAACTGTTGATAGTTTTTTCCTGACTCTCTTCAGTAGAATTTGAACAGTAGGATTATTTATCAGATTATTTGTAAATGAAGACACAAAGAACATCCTCTGACACACATGCAAATTGCCTACACACATCTCATTTCCACACAAAATCCAACTAAAGATATCAGTATACTATCAGCACTATTTTCAGAAGGCTCAGGAGGCAGATGACTTATTAGCTTCAGGTGAATAGTGGGACATATATTGATTTTATTACATTTTAGCTTCTTAAAAGAGCTTTTATCCATGCTTTGAAACAGTGCTGACTCTAATTTTCATGGTTTAATTGCCTTCATTCTGAGTTTACCAGACAATGAAGAGTGGTGTTTAGGAACCTGCAAGCATTGCTAGGCAGAGTGCCAACAAGCAGATCTAAAGAAGTGAAAGGAAACATAATTTAGTGCACAGAGTGGTAGAAGGAACAACACATCAAAGATCCTACAGCTTTCTCAACAGTCATCACAAGTTAACTCCCTCTCTAAAAACCTTATGTCTTTTAATGTCAGAGAACATTATTTTTACATGAGTGCTTGGGCATTGACATAGCCCTCAAATAAAAAACTGAGGTAATGTATGTCACCATTCAGTTACAAGAAAATATACATATACAATTCAGGTCTCTATTTTTCTTTTTTTACTCCTCCTTTTTTTAAAAAAAAATAATTTCCCAAACAGTAGTTCGTGGAATAGATTCCCTCTGTACAAGAAGGACGCGTAGACATCTAAGATTGAACTTGTATGCCCCCATATCTGAGACATCTGAGGAGTAAGAGATGATATCTATTTTTAAACCAGTATATCCTGAGAATGAAGTAAATGTTTACATGTTGCAATGGACTCAACGATCATTAAAAAGTCACTAAAAGCTTCAAATCTGAAAAAATTTGGATTTTTAATCTCAGAGCATTTAATCCACCCAATCCCTGTAATGCCTGTCAGTCTGTTAAACCTCTACTGTCAACTGCTGTGACTTCCACTCTTCGCAGAAGTACTGAAGGATCATGTCTTTCCAAGCATCACTGTAAAAGTGGAGCAAACTTTTTACTGCATCATAAATACCATTAATTTATGCCAAAAAGTAATTTTAAAAAAAGTAAAAAAGTAATTTTAAAAAATTATGTCTTTTCTACCTATCTGGCAGAAAAAGTAATTAAAAAAAAAAAAAAATCTGTCTTTTCTGTCTATTTGGCAGGAAAAAAACGTGTCATATGAATTTAAAGGAGAAGGAGGGAAAAGTAAAGAAAAACCCCAAACAATTCAGTCTGTTGCCTTATCAAGTTCTCCCCACCCACAACTGGTTATGGAGGTTTTAAGGGTGACTGAAAGTAAAATCTTCTGGGTAAAATTTGTGATAGTACTGTTGTTGTACTTGTGAAAACTGGAAAATGCTGTTCTTGCTAATTAGTGCTAAGATGAACAATTTCAGAGTGAAAGAAAAAGCAGATCAGAAATTGTATAGCCTGTGATGCCTAACAAGAAAAGCCAACCAACCAACAAAAACCCAAAACAAAATTTAAAAAAATATCCTGCCCATGTAGTCCAGTTTCAAACCCTGATTAGTCTATCTATCTGATTTCTTTTTTATTTTTCCTCAAAAATAATAAGATGAAAATCAGAAGTAGTATGCAAAGTGATGAAATTCACAAACAAAGCAAAAGGGAAAATAATCTCATCTTTCTCCTGGTCTTTTTAATGCCATCAGGTGAACACAAATACAAGAGAAAGCAGCAAGCAAAAACCAACACAAAACTGCCATTTAGACCGTTCATCTACTCTAAGTCATGTCAGCTGTTCACACCACCTTTATTTACCTAGCTTTAATGACACACATTAGTTTCAGTGCCCTGCCAGATCTTTTAGTCTCTCAGCAACTAATCTGAGTACAATGCTAAGATTCTGATACTGTTTGATTTCTACAGTTGCCCTCCCCCACTTCCTCCCCCCAGTTTCAGGAATATGGCACAGTACTTAGATGTCTTTTAAAAATGTTGTAATAGGAGTAGTATTTTTTTTCTTAGTTTGCTGGCTGGATTTGAAAAGTAACTTACCATCTTATTCATAGTACACAAAACATATGTTCATATTGTAATGCTTTGATTTACTGCAAGAAAGCTCAGATCATCTATCTTCCTCCTTTAGCTTTTAGGACGGAAAAAATTGAAAATGTAGAACTTCAGAAAATACCACCTCCATCAAGTTTACAAATACTCAGAATACATCTGATTACCCAGAAGGTTTGACAGCCTACAAGAGTCCCTTCCTCTTCCATTTAAAGTGGTACTCCTTGTGCATTAACCTGTTCTTCAAGGTGAAACACTACCCCTGTAATATCCAGGGTCACAGAAACAGCCACAACAACCTCACAAGCTATAGCTACAAATAATAGCCTTTGTTTCAAAAATAATCTGCTGTGATTCTTTCAGATGGAAACTTTCCTACAACAATGCAAACAAAACTGAAAATTCATTGAAGGGACCAAAGCATAGAAGTCCTTGGAAACACAGCATACTGTGCTCCTTCAAAAAAGCACATAGATTATAATTTGTAACTTCTGTATCGTGTGAGTTCTGTGTGTCACAGTAAATTGCAAGGAAGAGGTGGGTTGGGTTTTGCCCCCCCCCTCCATGAATTTCCAAATTCAGAGCTTCATTCCAAGGGCATTAAAGCTATCACACTCCTCTACTGCCTATTAGCCTACTTAAACTTTACTGTCAACTACCCTGTCTTCTGCTCTCCCCAGAAGCACTTAAGGATCTCTTACATCTTTCCAAACACCATCTGCAAAAGCAGAGCAAACTTTCTGCTGCGTACTAGATGGTGTTGATGTATTAATAACTAAGGGACTTTTCCGAATCAGTGAGCCCAGATCAGCAATCAGAGAGAACAAACATTTGATCTCTGACATAATTGACGTCACATTGTGTATCTTGCAGAAACTGTTAACAGGCCCTCCTTTTACAAAGTGAAATGGCCCCATTAACTTCTCATTATTTTGTAACAGTCTGAAAGCATACACAGTAGAAAGGCATATTTGTACATAGCCAAAGAAGACTTCCCAATTGCTACTTACATTTCCACAATTCTGATTTCATGTGCCAATAACAGTAGTTTTCAGAAGACTAGCAATCTTTCTACAAAGCCTTTTGTAATTCCGGAATTACAAATTAGTAAAAATTGTCAAGATGGGGTTTTCTTTGAAACAGCTGAAAGACAGAAACATCTGCATGCTATACACAACTGTATTCAATCTAAGTTAGAGCAGTACCACAGTGAAGGGCAAAGGTAGAAGACATGGCAGATCCCAGAATCAAAGTTCTGCTCCTTTACTTTGGCAGCTTTGATATGGCAATGGACTATTGTTACTAACACATACCAGACACTGCACTTTGAGATAAAACCACCACATAATGCATGCTGACCAATAAAATACTGCAGCATGCTGAGACAAATGGTTGATAAGGAAGGCAAAAGGCATAAGGAGAGGGAAAATTCTTCTACATTTATTTTTGAGGGTACATGCAAAATAGAGTGACAGGGATCACGTAACACTGTGGCCATGATTTTTTGAAAGGAAAGCAAGGCAAGCTGCTTCACTCATATAAGCGGCAGGTAAGATCCATGGGGAATGAAATCTCATGTATGGCAAAAAGGGGATCAGTGAAAGTGTCAAGTTTCTAAAGGAATGACACAAATAGAGATGCAAACAATCCCACCTTGCTGGGTGGGGAATACACATAAAAGAGGAATTTGGTCATACCAAAAGCTTCAGTAATCTGAAACTCGAGAAATAGTCATTTGAGAAAAGAAAAATAGGTCAAATGGACCTCGAAGAAGATTAAGTGTAAAAAGAATAGACTCAACATGCAAGATAAAAAGCAGAAAAGCACAGGACAAGTTACTTCGATAACAAATGTGTTTGCAGCAACAAGAACTTCACAATAGCTGTAGTGCTCTATTTTGAAACCTTTATCTTTTTACTCATCCACATTTTTCCACCTCAACAGGAGGCCAACCACACTCAAAACTGCTATGCAAACATAACTTCACAACAGAGGCAATAATAAAAAATTGTAATAGGACTTCTTTACTTTAAAAAAGATTGAGATTTTTGGGCGGACAACACACAAAAGCTGTGGTTAAAATAATCTGCATGCACTAAAACAGATGGCATAATTTGCTCATCAGTTCTATACAGGTAACTCGTAAATGAAACACTACTGGAAGTTATTTAGGCCATTTGCATATTAGCATGTAAATATTCTCCATAAAGTTTGCAGAAGGATATGTCATGGAAACACTGAACTAAATGTGTCAGTGGGTTTTGATCTTCAAGTTCTCTATGCTTTCTTACCCCAGGTCCTGAGTATAACTTTTGTACATATAGCTTTCAATGAATGCTAGCTAAGATAAGCTGTTCAAAGTCAGATTAGCTAAGAAATTCAAGTACTTTAAAATCCCATTTTTGTCTCCATTTGAGGGCCATTCCATACAGCTGCAAACAGGTGAAGAGTCGAAGAGATTACCTTGGAGGATGTGACAGGCAATATTTGAGGTTCTTTTGACAGATTAGACAACTGTTTAAAAAGTAGCTGGTGCTGTCTTGAAGGAGGGGAAAGGTCTGGTTACTGCCATGACTCCTACTGTTTTCCATTGCATCACTATATATCGCTCAGACTGGATATCTGCAACAATTCAGCCGGTCTAGGCTGGTGCTGCCACGGTCCTGCCTTCCAAGCATGCATTCGCTATCATCTTTATTATGCACCAGTGCTACTCCCACCCCATGAGAGCTCACCGAACAATTAAACTGACAAAAGAAGTAACCTGCCAATGAATATTAACCATAATGGAACTCCCTACAACAGCTTTGATATGGTCACCCCTAAGATCAAAAAGAAACTTTGGAGGGAATGAGGAAGGTAATGAAAACTGCTAGACCTTCGGTCCATGATGCCTCAGTTGTTTCAATCACTCACGTTCTTTCGCTTTACCTCAGAGTCACCAGTCCACTAGTGATAATAGCAGGAAACAAGACTGAGAGACAGATGGAAAGAAGCATTAGCAGCAGTGCCCAATGGGCAACAGGACCTGAACTGAGCTCAGCATTAGCTTGAGGGAAATGGAAATGCATGGCTAAGGTTAGGCTCCCAAATGTATATTTATAAGGCAACTTGTGTTTCAGGTGCCAACTTGTGTGAAAAATAAGGCCACTCAAGAATTGGTATAGAAGAATGATGTAACCACCAAATTCAAAAGTTGTGTATGAATACAAGATGAGAGATACTCTACTGAATAATAAAATTTATTACAACCAATTATCACCCACC
>VXBT01013937.1:0-58510 GCA_013400235.1 Oriolus oriolus
TTTCTTTTTCTATTTTTCTTTTTCTTTTTGACTGGGGGGTAGGGACAGCATTGCAATTTGGGTTTTCTCAGTAACACTGAGTTCAACAGTGAGAGCAGCAGGAGGAAGCACAGTGGAATCAAATGCTATTTCAGATTTTCTTCATGTTTTAGAAGTCTGTGTGGGGTTTTACATGTTGGTTGTGGCCAATTTTCTCTTTCTCTGATTTCCTCTTAGGCTCCTTAGTTGTCTTCCTGCCTAGTCACTGAGCTTTGGTGTAGATCTAAAATCAAAAGTTCTTTTTCCTTCTGTTCTTGCCCTTGACTACTTTCAAATCAGATCAAAATGTATACTGTCCCATAGCAAAAAAATAGGAAAAGGTACAAAAAGACACAGAGAGAGAGAGAAAAAAAAATGAAAGAACTTCCTCTTTCTTTTAGATAGTTTCAGAAAGAAAAAAGCTTTGGAAAATATTATTTGGCGTTCTTCCATTTATGAGAATCTCTTACAGTAAGTGCTTTTTTAATAACGAGAAAGTATAACACGGTGTTTCTCTAGGATCTGTGTTAGCTGCATGGTTTTGCCTATGTTTTTCCAATTTTTTCTGTTCATGAACAGAAAATCATTTTGCTTGGGGGTTCACCTGTCAGCTTTGATTACATGCTGCTGTTGTACAAGATAAGACACAGCATGCAGAGTACAGGTGGTTATCAGTCCTCACTGAGACGGGGAAGAGGAAGAAGATGAAAAGAAATAGGAGTTCATTTGGGTTTTAGGATTTTTTTTTGGGTGGGTGGGCTTTTTGGGAGGGAAGGTGTTGATTGCTTCTTAATGTTTAAACAGAAAGTAGCTGGATTCTTAAAATTACGTTGGAATTATATATGGCAAAAATACAAATATAAGTGGTGACCAAGAACATTGCTAGAAAGCTCTCTGGCTCTTTATCACAATGTGAATATTTAAAGATGAACAAATGTAGAAAAACTGAGACAGACCTCACAGGATCTCCACAGAGGAGTCTGGCTTGTGAAAAACTTATGGTGGGAGAAAGGGAGTAAATAAGGCTAATGTGATTCATTGCTTCAAACTGTAAAATTAAAAACACCAGGTCATAGTTTACAATCAAAATATCTAGCTGTCAGAACAGTCATCTCCCTCCATCATAAATACCTCTTTTCCACATCCAAAGCCCTCATTTTTTTTAATACAATAGACTCAAACTTTCAATGTCCACTAGAAAATATTTCCTCCTGCTGAGATATTCTTACTCAACATTCTGTGTTATCTCACCACTTTTGTTAATTGACATCACTCAGGAATTATTATTATTATCATTATCACTGTTATTACTATTAGTATTGCATTTTAAGTAAGCATTCTGCATATACACTTTTTGTTGTGGGAAAGAATCCAATAGGTAAACACTAATGACTACTCTTTAGGATCAAATATGAAAATTACCTTTTCTGTTATTGCGTGGTAAGGCTTCTGTCTCCTCTTTAGTACCAACAGTGGTCGGAAGTAACTCTGTTAAAAGATATCCACAGTAAGGGTTCCCAAAAAACTTTTTTTTAATGACCTCATTTTCATATAAGATGCTAAAATGTTTCTTTAGAAAAACAAATTAATTATGAGTTTTGCATTTTTTGTGATTTCTACCCTCTTTCCCTTTTCTTCCCACTAAAAAGGCAGTAGATAAGCACAATACTTTATAATTTTCCTTTAACCAATTGTAACTTCAGAAAATAAATCCTAAGCCAAACATATAAAAACTAAAACTGAAAGTGCTGGGTTTTGGTTATGTTTCTGCTTCCCCCACAGTTTTTATGTGAAGAAAAACAAAGGAATGGACGTAGTAGGAGAACAGGAAAAAAGAAGTTGTGGGGAATTATGAAAAGAATTTGAAAACATGAAAACCAGTTCCATTTGAAGAGACCCCTAATAAAGCTAGACTCGGTCTTGAAGAGTTATACTGAAAACATGTTTTCTAATTTTGCAGACAGTTTTTTTTATAACCTGTGCGTATTTTTTATTGATTATAGTCATGTTGTGGCCATACCAACTCTCCACAATTGCAGACTGTCTAAATGAAAGCAGAGGCAGTTAGAATAGAAATAGTCAGCAATTTTTTTAATAGTTCTAGCAAGACCCATTGAAATATATGACTGATGTTATCCATATTTTATGGCAAAATTTTTTCATTAATTTCCTTTTTTTTTGCTGATATATCTAACAGATGAACCCTTCATGGCTGAAGGACCTTCAGTTTCACTTTATTTCTCTTCATCTCAGTATATATTTTAATTTTTAAAGGACTGATAGTTTGAATAAAGTGATGGTCAAAAGTCAAAAACACACTTGGAAGCCATATCTGTAGATATTCAATAGGCTAAAAGATGCATTAAGGGGCAGACTGGCAACTTATATTCTTCAAAAACTAGATTATTTTTAAACTTTATCTGTAAACTTATATGTGAAAAATCTGCTGTAGTAAATAGTGCTTCAGTGGCATCATCAACTTTCAGACTGCACCATCATACTCAGGATACAAAATTTAAAATATTGGTACCATTAGAACCAAATATTATGCTAGGGACAAGTGAAGGTAAAGGACAGTTTTATGTGTTGTTCTGGCAGGGAAAATAACAGAAGAAAAGAGTGATAGAAACAGGATATGAGGAAGGTGAAGAACAATATTTTTTTTTAGAATTGCTCTTTAATATTTTGTCTCAGTTATAAACTAATGTAAAGTTTCAGCTGAAAAAGCAGCATCCTGGAAGTGACCATACAAATAGCAGCAAATTCTAAATGCTCCTTTTGTAATGATGTGTTGTCTGGAGGTCAGAAGTGTCATTCTTGCATAAGCTTCATTGAAGGTTATTTATGTAACAGCAGGAGACTCTTCTCTTAGGTTATGACAGGCTCCTACCAGGAGCAAACCAGCAGCCTACACAATGGTCCTCAGAATGAAACAGTGCAATTCAAATAATTACTATAATACCACAGAAAAGATAGAGAAATGCAGAAATTAGGGGAAAGTATGGTAAGAGAGGGCATCTATCTAGTGTTTAGGAAGGCTATGGATTGCATTAGCTGCAGCTCCTAATGATTATTTTTGTAAACCTAAGAGTCATACAGACTGCATCATACAGATTTTGACAATTCCCAAAATATAAAATGGCTCAGACTACCATTACAGTCAACAGCTATTACAGTCAACCACAGGAAATGGTAGGAAGATGCTGAAATGTCTTTTCTGCCAAGTTGTCATTCACTGAGGCTGACCTCACATCATTTTATTCCCTTGCTGACTAGACCATCTCTTACTGCAGCCAGGACTCCAATTTAATACACAAGAATAACAGAGTAATTCTTTGTTGCTGGGATTTTTAGTTGTCTTGTCACCTTATGCAGAATTCTAACATTTTACCTGTGTCAAGAATGCAGATAAAAGATGTTCAAGGGGTTAAAATAGATTTTTGGGGTGCTGACTGACTACCACCATCTTTGATTATTTTACGTCACTGTAATTGCAAGCTGAAGAAAGAAAGGACAGCCTTGGCTCTAAAGAGATGCCAACAAGGACTTTCTTTCACAGGCACCCAAAGGAAGCTGAAGCTTCCCCCCCAGCCCCCACTGCCCCTCACTGTCACACTGCAACCTGATGCTCCCCTGGTTTGCAAAAATTTCTGTTGCTGTGTCTGAAAACAATGTAGTAGTGACAGGCTTACCTGTTGCTGCCTGGTGTATTTTGCTGCTAACAGTTTCTGCCCACTCTGGTATTTGGTTTGCTTGCAAGTACTCTCGCTTTTATCCCTGTGAAAGCAGCAGTCCAGACACAACTCAGGACAGCACACTACAGTATTCCCCTAAGCACCGTTCAGAAGAGTCATAACCAGATGAACTAAAACCCACAACAGACTAGAATGTGTAGTCTAGTGGTTTTTTAGTAGTGGCACAGTTACACAAATGCAATTCTGTTTGCAGAATTTTTTTCAAATATCAGTGAGCTCAGAAGACGTGGGAACAGGACCGTGTATTTCAGCTTTAGAAACAGAGGTGGCTGTTTCACCTCTACTGACATTGCATTGGAGAGTGGAGACTTCTCTGATGCTTATTCATTGCAAATTAATTGCCATTATGACTTGGCATTGGGTTAGAAAGAGCAGTTGGCTTGAAAGAGAGAACAGTAATTTGAGATGATGAGAAAAGTCTGAGATCAATTTTTTTTTTTTTTTTTCATTTTCTTTCCAATCATCATTCATTAAATACTCGATAACTTGCAAGGGCATGTACTTGTTTACCAATATGTTGTACACGATGTCGGAATATGTATTAGAAGCAGTTATGCTGACTTTCTCACTTTGATGCAAAATTAGAAAAAAGAGACTAATTACTTCAGAAAAGACTTGAACACCTTTTTAGGGGGTAGGGAGAGGGTGGAGTATTGCACATCCAGAACACAGCCATACAAAGCAACATGCCATTCTCACGGTGCCAGTAGGAACGTTAGATATGTATTTTCTATGGGCTTTATTGGCATCTATTTGTCTTTATCTTTCCTTCAAGAATGCAGGAAAATTGAAAAATGACAAAGATGCCTCCCAGCAGTTTTTATCTCCATTAGGTAGTTTTTAAAGTATTGTTCTTCTGAAAAGAAAAATCAAATTTCATGAGATACATTTCATAAGCAAAGATATTCACTATCACATTTTTGTTCATTCGCTGTTTTTGTTTCTAAGAGACCACAGAATTAAGATTCTTGGCTGGAGGGACAAAATTAAATGGAAATTAATTTGAACCATCGTCCCTATTCATTAGCACCTGCTGAATGAGTTATGGGAGTAGTCATATTTCCTCAGCGCCAAAACATACAGCTCCATTAAAAAAATTAGACAGCTGTTGTCTCTGGAACATACATGTGCAACACAAATTAGCCTTTTAACTCTTCTGCAGTTTCTAGAAGATGACATCCTGGAAGGAGTGGGAATTCCAGAGTAAAGGCTGGGCACTGTAGGAGTGCAAGGAGGATTTAAGGAAAATTTCCCATGAGTCCAGAACAAACGTGAAAACGCAGCCTCTGCTTTTGAAGTGGCTTCAAATTGCTTCTGGATGTGCTCCAAAACTGTCAGTGGAATTAGAAACCTATTTGAAAAGGTAAGTGAAATAAGAAAGCAAGACATATCAACAGCTGTTCTGTTCTCAGGGCTCTTCTCAGCTGCTGCCCTATCTGTTCATTGGCCTCAGCATCACTCCTTAGCAGCATTACAGAGTATGTATACTCTTCTGTATTTTCTGGGTTTGAGTATGTTCTCACGCTTTCATGAATATTTCCAGTAAAATGAAAGCAACTACGCTTTCTGCATCCCACAGCAAACCATGTGCTAAATGGCTTCATAACTGAAACCCTGAGATGTTTTAAAGGACAAACTATGGGGACTAACAGGAGCCAACGAGCTGGCAAGGCGTCTGCTGGGGAACTCTAAGGACATGTCTGTGTTAAATTATAGCCATTTTGGGGATGCAATCTGTAATGCAATATCAGTGGGTAACTACTGTGTGGGAGTACATGCTTAGATGTATTATTAAGACAACTTGATACCGTGTAGCTGTGCTGATCTTTAGCTTGTTTGTTGGATGTGCATATTTCAATGTAGGAATACCATAAATGGTACTGTGAAAATATATTCTTGCGAAGCACTCACTTAACAGAATATGGTAATTTCGGTATGGTGAAGAATGATAATACTTGTAAAAAAATCACATATAAATAAAAAGATAATTTTTATTTTGGTTAGAACATCTTAAAGTCCATGTGTACCAGCAGATGAGTCCATGCTAAACACCAACAGCCTTGTGCTCATATTTTTTTTTTTTTTTTGCCTTGTGAGGCATTCTCCTGGGGTGATCCATAATGTTATTGTATTCCATATCTATCTGTGCCCAAAAATTGCTACTGTGTCTGTAAGAACCTACAGCCAGGTATGCTGTGTGTGTGTCTGGGTGTTTTTAAAATCTGCTCTCACAGGCTGCTTCCGGTTCTTTGCTGTGTGGTATTCGCTTTGTGGGCTGTTTGGTCTGTGCTCGGGCAAAGGGTTTCTCTTCTCTTTTTGTGCTCCTTTTTAGTTTTTGGGTTTTCTCCCCATCTCGGAGAGGCTGCAGTAGGGGTTTTGGGCTGCCCTGGGGAGGGTTCCGCAGGTGCCTGCCCACAGTCGAGGCACTGGCCGGTGGCTCAGCAGCAGCGCCCGGCCAAGGACAGAAAACCCCGAGTGCCCCGGGCCTGCGGCTTCGCCTGCCATACCTGCCCTGCTGTGCCCTCTGTGGGGAGGGTGCCGGCCCTGGGTGAGCTGCCAGGTCTTCGTCTGCTGCTGGAACTGCTCCGAGCGCTCCTGCCTTCCTGGGAGGGATCTGATGCCATCTTGTCCCTTTCTCCTACAAGCCGAGGCTGTCTCTGCTGGGCACGGTCTCAGGAAGGGCATTTTCAGCATTTCGGGTCTCTGTTGGTGTGGCAGATGGTGAGTTTGTAGCAGTTTGCCATCTAGCAGTTATTTACTTTTCTTCCCTTGCCTGTTGGCATTTTGTTTGTTACTAAACTGTTTGTTGGGGGTTTTTTTCACTTGTATCTACTCATATCTCATTCATCATTGGTGGGAAGAGATTGGTTGGAATCAAGAGGGAGGCTACTCATTCCAGAGTGCCCACCTCTTTAGACTGTCTCAATCCAAGACAGGCATTTAAAAATTTCCAGGGTAAAAAGGCTTTTCACCTACTTGAAGATTATTAGGTCTAACCAAAAGGGGTGTATGTGGCAACAGGCTATTTGAGACTATACCAGTAGTCTAGGTTTGTAATTTAGGATTGCTTTTTGAACCTGGACCATTCCCATATTTCTGTTTGGTCCAGATTGGAAGCATTTATACTGACCTGTATCTCACAAGCTTTTTCTCAAGGGTCAGGCACATGTAACTTTTAGACCAAATCACTTTAGTACTCCCTGCAACATCCTCAAAAGGCTATTGAAACTCTGATGCTGGATGCAGCTGCCCTTCTATCAAGCTGGGACAGCTGTAAATAGATCACACTACCTGCATCCTACTTTTCTCCACCAGCAGTCCTAAGCATTTGCTGTGAGTGCCATATACATGCAACTGGGATTCCTACTGTACTTTGCAGGTGCCATGAAGAAAAGGGTCACCCATTCCACCAGTCCAAGGACCAGAAAGTTAACAAGGGACAGAGCAGACCTTCAGCCATATTCAGACTTTCTCTGTTTCTTGGTACATGAAAGGGAGTGCAACATCTATTTTGAACTGGATCAACCAACTAATTGTAATCATAGCAGCCTAAAAAATGTTGAAGGCATTCTTAGTCAGTAGTCAAAGCGAGAGCAGACAGTTTAAACAAACCAAGAATGTTTGTAATGCATTGTATTTGCAATTCTTTTCCAAGTAAACACCTTTGTGTGGCAGCACACAACTCAGTTTCAGAAGCAACTTTGTAATTCCTTAATGAATTCCTCTTAATTCAATGGGAAAAAAATACACAAAAAAACCAAACAAAAAAAGCCCCCACAAATCCCCCAAAAGCCAAACAACATCCCTCCCTTCCCCAAACATTTGGATGGGGTTGGTTAAAATAAATGTTACTGTAAGGTTACTGTAAAGTTACTGTAAAGCAGATGACATTGGTTTCAACATGTTGGTTTTTTCCTTTTTTTTGTTTAAAATGACTGAGTCATTGCTGGAGTTTTAAACCTGCAGTGTTTTGTTTTGTTTGCACTTCCAAGTATGTAAAGAAAGTATGAAAATTAGGCACCCTAGACTTCAAATCATCCTATGGATTATACAAAAATGGTACAGACACAGAGAGCTTGTTTTCATGACCTTTTTAGCATAAACATACAGATTGAAATAGTTTTGCTGTACCGTTGGGAGGGGCAGCACAGAGTTCATGACTCAAGGAAAGCAGATCCCTATTAAGAAGCACAGATTAAGTACAACGGGGGAAACAGAAGTTAAAAACCTACTTTTTATACCCTGATTCATATCTTTTTTTTGATAGACAATTCTCTGGTAGTTTCTGTACACTTTCTTTGGTCTGTGTACACATTTTTAATGCAGCTCTTACCTTTAAGACCTAGCCTCTCTACTGGCAGCAGCTACCCTCAACTTGAGGGGAGGGGAGGAAATAGGAGGGAAGAAGAGGGGAGGGGAAACAACCCCTCTTGTGAGACTGAGACGGCAAAACTGTGTTGAGGTAGCAGCAGCAGGGACTGGGTTACTAGAAAGGGTAAAAGTGCCACTGTTTTTCTTCTGCCTCAGAGACTGCAGCGAATTTGCCTTGGCTGAGCAGGGAATGATGCTTAAGCAACCAGTGTACTTCATTATTAACTTAATTCTTCAGGGATTAATTTTACTCTGAGTTCTAGAGTTTCTCATGGCAAAGCTCCTGTAGCTTTGCTTCTGGATTTCCTTGGGTACCTATAATCATCTCACTGTGAGCATTAGATGGTTTCTTGCACTGATGATCCACTTGCATTCCTGCCTGGAGCAGGCATTTGCCATGTGATGTCCAGACAAGCTATCGTGATGTCTGGGCGAGCTACCAGGGCTTCTGTACAGGTCAGCTGTGCACCATGGAATCAAAGCACCACACACAGATACACAGGTGTTGATGTGAGTGTATGCATATCACAGCAGTCACCCTAAAATCTGTACAAAGTCACAGAAGCACAACTGAGAACAGGAGATGGGCTCAAAGGTCAAGCGCACAACGGAGTGCATGACGCCCTATACGACAGATCTTTTGTATCTGCAGGGTATTTGCCTTCACTCAGGTAGGAGTGTAGATCCCAGTCTTCTACCAGTCATCTGTATGTATAGCACAACTTATGTTAATGGTAAATAAAGTATTTTCACTAACAGTACACTAAACCCAAAAATTCATGCCTCTCTCCCAGTTCTTCAGCATTCATAAACGTACAGGTACGGGTGCTCGTCAACAGTCATTAACATCCTTCTGAAACTGACGCTTTATTATACAAAATACTGGTTTTCATTTATTGGCTAGAAATGGTTAGCAACATCAGACCCCTAGCTTCACTACTTCTTCGTTCACAGGGCATGAATGAAGTATGACAACCAGAAAAATGCATGACTGTCTCCACTGCCACATCCATCTTTTCTGTCTCTTTCTCCCTAAATGTACATTTTACAGTTACACTCTAGAAAAGCATCTAAATGCACATACATGTGCCTGCATATGTACTTGTCTTAATCATTTCAGAAGAAAATGATACAAAAAGTTTTGTATATGCTTACACGTATACCTTATTTTATTGATAAGGAAATTTGTTGAGTTTTTTATTTGATATTTTGTTTCTTTTTTTTTTTTATTTCACAATTTTCCTAATTAAACTATTCTAGCAAAATTTTACAGAGCGGCACTGTGAATACAATTTTAAATATTATTGTGCCACAGGTAGTTGAAAAAAAAAAAAACCCAATTTTAAAAAGGAATATAGAAAAGTTGGATAACCTTTTCAATGCATTTCCCAGGAAAATGGTAAAACAGGACACAGAACATTTATGGCTGTAACTGAAAAAAACCCCTCATAATCTATTTTGATCCAGTTCTACAAGCATTCCCTGATACATTGCCAAGTGGTCACTGAATTCAATAATCCAGACAGATTAGTACAGGACTCCTATTTTCAGGGATCCATCTGGTATCGTGGCAATTGCAGCTCATCAGATTACTGCTACATCCCAGCTGCATAAAATGCATCAATGCTGCTAGAGAAACCACTCTAGTCACAATGTCAAGCCAGCTGCTGGAAGCATATATTTTATATTTATTTATTTTAAATTTTATTTGTATTTATTTTCAATGATCATTAATTCATCAACTGTCATGTCATGTTTAAATTTTACACTCTGCTGTACTTGTTGTATCATGTCTAATGGAAGAGGAACTGATAAGTTCAGAGACTCTGAAAAGACCTACGTAATATTTTATGGAAAGCCACAACATGAAGATTTGCTTAAAAAGAATAAAAATCCAAAGCATCACTTACATGAACCAACAAATACCCAGTTGGTGAAGGGGAGGAGGAGGGAGGCAGGCAGGTGTGGGTGTGTGCGTTCTGCCTGCTGCAAGCATCAACAGCTACATCTGGTGGTTTTAGGCAGTATGGACAATTTATCTACAGCCAAACCATGTCTTAGGAAAGCATTTGGCATTCTGCATTAAAGAGAAAAGTAAAATCCTTCTCCGGTGTAGAGCTTTGTAGCAGCACTGATGCTTCACTGAAAGCATTTTTTTTTCCCCCAGTTCATTTTGTGCCAATAAATCTGTGGAGACTGGGAGTTCTTTATTTTTTGTAAGTTTTGAATTGTATATTTGTAAGAGTTTCTTACAAATATATACTATATTTGTGTGTTTTCCTTATTAGTAGGCTAAATATACACATGGATAAAATAGAATCATAAATTCCAAATCCCAAGATTTCAATTTTGTGGAGTGGGATTAAACAAGTTCAGGTAACCTGCCACATGTTCATATCAGAGTTTGATAAAAACACGTAACTGTAACATTGTTTCTAGACCTGGTGGATAAACTGTGGATTAACAAAATCTTCAGCTTTCCATAATATCAAGTATCCTGTTTTTCAGATACTCCAGAAGCATTTGGCTCAATCATTTAGAGGCAAATTTATGTATTTCAAACAATTCCACATAATAATCAGATTAGGCAACAAAAATTTCACACGCAACTCTCCTGTCTTTTTTGAAGAACCGGATAGTGTTAGCTGGAATAACAAGCAATGTGTGGTATTTATTTATATCCAGTTGTTATTTGAAATAAGCAAGCATTGGAAGTAATATTACCTATTCAGGAATCAAAAGCATTAATCTGCCAACAAACTCACACTAATTGAAATGTTATCTACAAAGAAAAATATATTAAAAATCTCCTAATCGTCCCCATAATTAAACATATGGGACTCCAAAAAAAGTGAAGAGCTTTGCTGTAAAATGGCAGAAACAGCAGGAGAAGCTTTACAGTTCAACTGGACTTCTTGAAGCCTGACATAACCTCCTAAGAACCTTCTAAGAAATTTGTCAGTAGTTTAGCAGCCAAGTTGTAGCATGGGTTAGAATATGGCAAGAGGTGGTTGTGGAAGAAGAAGAAAGTGTTGAATTTTAAAATGGATAAAATTGAGCAGTAAGAAATTAAAAATCTTTCTTCATACATTAATTTACATTCATCAGCTATTCGGAAAAATCAACTGGCATTTTATAATGACCCATGATTATTTAATGTGGATAAGAAGAAAGGACTAAGCAGAGTTTGAAACAGGCAGAATAAGTTTAATTGCCAAGGTAAGTTATTATTACCAATCGCAAATGCATATTACACAATACTTGTTAACTGCAACTGCTCAGGAAACCTCTGTTAGTATCACAGTGAACAATTTAATGTACAGCTCTGCACAGAATATACAAGATCTAATTTCTGCCCTTCTTTATTCAGACAGTGCTAGAAATATTATGATTCATTGATTTGTGAAGAATAGCATAGAAAACAATAATAAATATGGTGACGTGCACCTACTGTGATAGCTAGCCACCACTTTCGTAACTCTGAACTCCTTAGAGGCAGTGTGTTTAGCTTTTCTATATTTGGTCCAACTGAATGAAGGAGGCACTCAAATAGATTGCACAACAAGGCATTAAAAACTAAAGCCCAGGTGTCTAAATAACTTTTTGGCTACATTATTCCAACAATTTTGAGCAAAATGGGCTTATGATAAAAGCACAGAGCAATTGATAGAATTGGGCACGGGCCACCTCTGGAATGGAGATAGAAAACCAGCCTAATTTCCCAAAATAAATTTATGTCGTTTTATCTTTCTAGCAGTATCACCTTGCCATAGCACCTTCTACAACTGTGTCTATTAGAAGCTCACCCTTCCTTGCCCAAATCTGCTGAATAAGAAAGACATACTGCATGGTGGACGAGTCTTTCAAGTAGGGGGGTTGTTGTAATCACCCGTACACGTTTGCTATGGTTTTAGAAAGGTTTGGTGATGTGTTGGGGTTGGAGGGTTTCTTTCATATTCTACAATTGTCTGTCTGAGTGCCGTGAGAAACTCCTGCTTGCCTCCCCCCTTGAGAATACATCAGCTAGTCCTTCTTCTCTACTTGTTCTTTTTTAAACCAGTGTGGAAAAGAAAGGGATGCTGGGGCAGGAGGAAAATAGAAAAAAAAAAAAAAATCCCAATTTTCCGAAATATGCTAACCTGCTTTGTGTCTCTTTAGTCTGACAGCCCGGAAACAGTGCCAAGGTGAGACCTTCGTCTGAGGCGGAATTTCTGTGTTAATACTGTTCCTTGTCGTTGTTCGCGACAGTCACAAGGTGGCACCGGAGCTCAAATTTTTTTTGAAACGCCGTTTGGAAACTCGTACGACTTTTTCTGGCTTCCTGTATATACGTTTTTTGTTTTGTTAGGGCAAATCCAAAAGGTCAGAAAAGCATTCACAGTACAAGAGAACCTAGAGTCTGTCCAGTGCGCGCAGCAGATGGCTGATCATAAAGTAACCACAAGTTAAATGTGACAAATGTAGCATTTCCAGTGTATTTTATCAAACAGTAGTGAAAGAATTAGTGCTACTCGAAGGAATGGTTTTCCAATACTTTTCTAAATTATTTCAAAATAGCCAGCCCTTGACAAGGCTGCTGAAGATGCGGATTATTCTCTCATTTGCATGATTGTGTTGAAGCTATGCCCTCACAGTAGTTTTCTGCTGATAGACTACAAGTGTGCAATGATGAAAAGTATCATATTTCAATCTTCTTGTTGCCTTTCTTGTGACCCTTTTTCTCCTCCCCTCCCGCCAGCTTATAACAAAGCAAGGAAGCCCTTGTCATGAATTGTCATTGTGGCCTTTTCTGTAACATATTTACTGACATTTGCTTTCCTCTTCATTTCACCACTCACCTCCCTTCCATTACCTTTAAATGGCTGGATGGCCATTCCCCATCGAGTTGGAGACCGTTCCCCACACTCTAATATACGACTTTCCAATAAAATAGTACCCTACTGTCTTTGAAACGTGAGAGGCTACATTCTTTCTATCCCATGTTCGCACTTGATTAAAGGCTTCTTTATTTTCGTAGGGTGTTTTGAAATACCTGCCCCATCTCAGGAGAGCGATTATAAAATCCTTAAGTTGTGTTTCACTAAAATAGTGGTGAAAATTCCAGCTCACTGACTGTGCCCCAACCAGCCTTCCTCTGAACAGTCTGAATAAGCGCCGAGAAGTTCTTTCCAGTAGGAGTTTGTCACGGTGGGCTTTTTGATTATGGGATAAGTTTAGAAAAATACCTATTTTATTTTGCCTCTCTTATTTTTCCTTATACTGGTACTTAATTTCTAATATTGGTTGGGAAAAAAGCTGCAGAAAATTTGTAAATGTACTTCCCTGGTACAAATCTGTGGACTCATCCCATGCTTGAAGCTCAGCACACAGAGAAGCATGCTGCTGAACGGAGTCCTTAGGGACTCATTAAAACTCATTTGCAGTGATTTTATGTGACATTTTCTCCTTTGATGCAAAAAAATAGGAGCAAACAAAATCCAGATAACCTTGGCTTACTGGTCGTCTGTGGTAACCCATCTTACCTTAATGACAACCTGACTAGAGTCAGCATGCTTAGACTTTCACTTACATTTCATTGCTGATGCTCTTATTAATTTGCATAGAAAACAAAGATTATTTGTGCTGGTCCATTTAATTCTCTGTCTCTCCCCGTCACTGTGCAGCACAGCTCTTTAAGACAAGGGACTGTCCTTCTTAATGCCAGGAAATGACCTTCCCACTCATGTTAGCATACCTGAAAAACATTTTGTTGTTTAATTTTGTTTTGTTTTTTAGAATCATCTCTCACTTCTCCTCAGACCATCATGGGGCCTTCTGGTAGTGAAATGGGTGGTGCAGTCACTCTGTTTCACAAGCATTAACCTCAGTCCTGTTTCTTGCAGTACGAAAGTTTCCAGACTATAATAATGGGCCGCAAGTTTCCATGGCAATAAATACACCGTAACATTTGGAACAATTGTGAAATAGCCATATAAAAGAGCCATATGAATGGAATTTTTTTTTAAACTTCTGTTTTCTTAAATGTTTAAGGAAGCTGTTCCCTAACTGTGCAGAAATATGTGCCTCTCAGACAGAAGTGAATGCCTAGAGGGACTGAGCGAGCTTGCAGTAAAACTGTGATTCTCCTTGATACAGCACTACACAGACCAATCCTTGCCCTTCAAAACAATCAGCATTTGCATTTTACAAGTAGACAAAAATAGAACACAATCAAAATGCAGCTACTCTTGCCTCTAGTGAAGATGTATGCACACAATACTTTAAAAAATAGTGAAGTGTCTTAAAATTAGGAGAACTGCTTAGAATACAGCAATGCACAGTAAACATTTCCTCTGTTGCATGGTTCTGCAAAGCTCCTGTAATCAGATAACAAATGTTTTTTATATTACTAACATGTTTAAATTTATACCATCTTCTCCCTTACTCTAAGTGAAAATTCTAAGTGCTCCCTCATTCCCATTTCGTAGTTGAATAGTTAGGCTGGGTTCTCACAAAGGACATGTTCCTCTTGAGACCCTCTTGCACTCTGCCAAAAACAAGTCTTATGCAGATCAGAGGATTTGCCACTCCACACCCGAAAACTCTCGTCTTCCCCTTTTAAGCTGGGGGTGTGCAAGCCTGGCCTCTGAAAAGCACCCACTGCTTTTGCAAACACCCAATTGTTTGAGCTGTTAACCTTTATCACTTCAGTCTCCCATAATGTCCTATGAAGAATTTTAAATTTTGTTTTCCAATGTACAAAACACGACACATTTATTGACTTGAAATTTAAATAAGAACAAGATAGAAATATCATTGGGGTTTTTATATTAATTTTATATATTAATTATTTTTAACAGGATATCCTTAAGTGTTTTTCTTGTATCTGGCTTACACAAACCTTAGCTGAAGTGGAATTGAAAGGTACAGACTCAGCTGCACTTGATATTACAACATTATGTTTTGATTAAGTTATTTACTGATTTTTCCTTCTGACACTGTACTCACAAAACTTGAAATCAAATGCAGAATAGCAACAAAAGATACACAAAGTTACACATGGCTGAATTTTATTCTTAAAAGTTTATTTGCTTAGCATAGATGAAAACTTGGGGGCAAATAGAAACTTGGGGGCATTCTTCCACTTTGGATAAATAATGGCAACCAGAAATATTGATGCCATTCAGAGTAAGGATCCTGAAAAAAATCCGTTCTGGGTTACAGGTTTTAAAGATAATACATATGCACTAAATACCATTCCACAGAAACCTCCATGTGTAAAGCCTGTGTTTTATATAGACATGCAAATATAAAGACTTTCAGCAACTGGGCTTGAGTGCATTTCAGGAACATGAAACTTAGTTATCACTTCCACAAAGAGCCACCAGGATGGTTTCATAATCCCCTTTGAGTTCATCCTGTAAATTTAAGCAAGAAAACCACAAAATTTTTAGAATAATGGTATCAAGTAAAATAAATTTCAAGTAACATTCAATATACATTGATCAAGTATCAGTGCTCCAGCTATATAAATTAATCACTTTATAAGGCACCAGTTAGCCACAGACTGAGCTGGAACTGAGTACCCTCACTGAAGTTATTTGTATGACCTAGAAATAAAGGCATGCCTTTCCAGAGTGGAGCATAGGTAGACAAGGCTAGTAAACATGCTGGGACGTCTAGTGGCATAAGTGAAGAAGAGAAGCACAGATTTTTATCTACCCAAGAGCTTAAGCTTTTACTCTATATAAATTGAAAATTTCTTTTTTGATCACTGGTGTCCAATGCTCATTTATATTAAAATATTTTTAAAAGTATATTTGTGTGTAGGTATTTTTTCTAGGAGCATCTCAAACAAAGGCTAACAGTACAGTGACACTACTCACAATGGGATTGCTTATTCAGCTTGGTAAAAATGGATAATACACATTAAGTATGCAGTGTAATTATGACATGCATTTCTTGTTTTCTCTTAATTTGAATCTAGTTTTCAGAGATATATCAATTGTTTGGTGCAGCCAAGCTATGCCTCAAGACATTTGGATGTAATCACCACTTTGGAACATGATGAGTTGGTGTAATTACATATCAAACTACAGATCACACACGCGCTTAAGGGAAGATTAAAAGTGACCTTTGGCACCTAACTGAAAACGTAGCAGGCACCAATAAAAATCCAAAAGGCCTTTTCATGCATGTTGCGAGTATGTTTCTGCTCCAATCAAGACATCTTTTTTTTCAGCAATGTCTACTATTCTCGACAAAGATACTTTGCCAGTTTAGCTTTCTTCAAGTCCCTCATTGCTTAAGTTTTCTGGAAAATACATTGGTTGGTCAGTCCCTTTTAACAAAATGGTTTTTTGTTAGTTTAACTCATTTAGGTTAGGTTACAGGGAAAACAGGCTAAATAAATGTTAACAAAATTAAAAATTCATTTGCTGGAGTACCCCAAATGTTACAAACCAATATCCAGTTATGTCAAATAACTCTGTTTGAGCTGTCATGGCAATCATCTCCACTCTCCTGCCAATGTACTGCTTAAGTACAGGAATTTGGGGATATTGTACTCTCCATTCAGCTCTTGGCTTTTACTCTGATATCCTGAGACATGCATTGCTACTAACAAATTACTATAGTTCTTTTGACAAAAACTTTGACCTGGAAAAGGATTTGGTTCTCCCAGCCTGTGGGCCACTGGAAACATGAGTTACTCATCTACAGTGAGCTACTCAGGATGAACTGGTGACCGAGGAGCAGAAAAGTGAACGGATCTTTGAAGTGGACTTCAAAAATCATCCAGTTGTTTTGCGTTCCGTATGTCGGGTGGGACAAAACCTACCATAATGGCTTGGCGAAGAGAGGTGCCATACAGAATCTTGTAATAGCCTTTGATCTCATTCATATCCACTTCATGGCGCGAAACCATGATTCTGATCAGGTCTTTGTGCCGCGTCCCAGCACCCTATTAAAAGGAACAAAGAAAAAAGGGGTACAAAAAAAAAAAGGGGAAATAATTATGCTACTTACATCATTGAAATATCATTAATGAAGTTCTGTGTGTTAATCCATCAGACTTCTTTATACTTTTCCTTTAGTATCTCTCGTAACAGGGAGGTTTCATATCTGCCTTATGTTTCCTATGAGCACAAATCACTTCTGATAGGCTACCTCCATCCTGTTTGTTTTTTTTTTTTTTTTTTTTTTTTTTTTTTGCATTTTTAAACATTTTTTAAATCTGTTTCCTAAAAACAGGCATCTCCTTTACTGTGCTTGCTAGACATTAGGGACAGCCTAGACTTCACTGCCTTTTTTCGTTACTTTTTTAACAACACAGTGATCTGCATTTTCATAATGTTTCACTCAGTTTTTCACACACTGCTCCTTACCAAGTCACAGGAGTTATGACAATACCTACACGCTAGACTGTTTCATAATCTCCAGCTGCCTCTCTAACTTGGGTTCCAAATCTGCCAGAAGGATCATGGATATCTCATTAAAGATTAGGCTTCCACAAGGTTCTTTCCAATATCTTCAACTGCTTGCCTTTTTCCTTTTACTATAATTGCTGTTTCACAAGTAAGAAAAGTTCCAGTGACCTTCCTGTCACTGTAACAGTAAAAGATGTGTGTACGGACAGATGCCCTCCTGAGCACACTACAGCAAACGCACAACTCCTCCAATGGAAAACACCCAGGTTTCAAAGGAAGGAACAGAAGGAGTGAGAGAAATATGGTGAATTTCCTTCCGCAGTTCTTTTCTATCCCACAAAGGGCCTAGAGACCTCTAGCTAACTTTCTACTTTTCAGCTTATGAAGCACCTCATGTTTACAAAGAGGAGATCTTTACTTAGATTACCTTCATCGCCAAATGGAGTTTTTCAGCAAAGAAAGCTGGCTTGCTTGTGGCACACTTTACTGTAATGAAGCAGTGAGATAAGGTCACTTCCGCTAGACAGGTGACAAAATCTGGCAATAAAACACTTTAAAAACAGCCTCGTTTTTCCTACCCATGGACCCTATTTATGTACTTCTTTGTCACCTTTCTTCAAAATATATGAGGATGAGAAGTTCCTTTCCTCTGTTTACAATTCAGTCAGGGGAGAGTAGTTACTATAAAAACAACACTGTTCTCCCTAGTGTACTGCCACAAAATTAAGGAACGTGTTGCAGTTCCCAAGGAGAAAAATGTGAAAGCATTTATGCCTTCCATAGCAGAGCTGGAGGTTACCTGATACTTTGTAAACCAAGTTATAGTTCAATTTTGATAATAAGAGGGATCTAACGGAAGTTATTATTTTTATCCAAAATATGCTTGACAGTGATATAAAAGCTAAGAACAAGATGGGTGTCTGGCTCCTAGTTACATCCCTGATCCAGTGGTAAGAGGGAGTCCCTTCCTTACCTTATTGTTCATGAACAACAGTCACTAAATTTATATGAATATTTTCATGAACAAAACCACAGAAGGAAATATGTTATATTTTTAATAATTGTATATTACAAGTATCCTTGCAACATGAAACTTGGAGAAGAGTGGGTTTGGTTGAAGACAGGTTTAAAATTATTGGATTTTTAATAAAAACTGTGCCTGTTCTGACAACTCTTTTTGGCAAATTGATTTCTTTTGAAGTTCTTTCTATGCTGACAACCCATCTGTTCTCCTTGAAAGACCTTTCCGCATATCAGGAGAGGTATTTCTACCCATTCATGAACTTCAACTGATTTTAGGTGTCAATTAAATCACTATGACTGGATTAGATTTTCCAAGGTATTATTTAGCAAGCTTTTCAATGAAGCAGGGTAAGTACAGAACAGTTTCTAATCAGAGCAATTATGGCAGAAGTAAAAGTTTAAGTTTAGTCAGTTCATACAGTAGGTTTCAATCCACAGAACCACTTACCAAGGGCAGTGAGGCAGTTCTCAATATCACCTTTCAGCTCCAAATCCAGTACCTTGTTCATGTCATGCTTGCTGTACTTGGTGTACTTCTGAAAGACTAAATAAGGGAAGAAAACAGTATTCTCCCTGCATTATCCTCTGCCTCATTCTGTCCTCACTGCTGCAGCAGAGGACTGTTTGTGGGTCCTCTTCCTCACTTTCTTCAGACAGCACAGCGTAGAGCAGGGTTACTGCACGGACTGGTGGGGTCAGCATACGGAATGGGACTTTGTTAGGATGGAAGGGTTCATTTCACATTGGTAGGGGTAGAGGCAGCCGACTGACTACACCAGAGCCTGTGACGCTGTGTGATAGCCCTCTGTCTAGGGCAAACTGGCTAAACAGCAAGACCATTTTGGGGAGCTCTCAGAACCTCTGCCACTGCGATTGCTTGGCATTGTGGTCACGACCCAGTTGAGACTTCAGTTTTGTTAACAGCCTAAATGATATTGCTCATCTCTACTGTGGAAAGAACAGCCAGGCTGCCAACCACACCCCTAGTCAGCAAGCATGCTTCCAATTGGGGTCACGTCTCGATAATCTGTATATTCTCTGAATTCATAAGCAGGCCATGTTCAAAAATCATCCCACAGAACCATGAAGCTTCATTCAACATACCCCTTCGAAGATGTGGGTAGCTTCTTGTAGTAAGAACAGTAACAAACACACCGGTATCTGTTCCTTTCCTTTTCTCTCCTGCTTCATACAAGGCCTGTCACAAAGAAAAGAAGGGGGCAAAGTCAATATGGGAATAATAACACTCAAACAGGAAAGCAGTACTTTTGAGGACCATTGCTTGTTAGTAATGAACACTATTCCCTGACACAATCCAGATCAAAACTCTACCCTACCTCAGACTAACTCCAGCTCTGTCAAAATATGCTTCATGCTTCACTTAAGTCATAATAACACACTATGAAGCTAGGAAACGTATTTTCAGACAATTCGCGATCATCATCTAGCTTTCCTGGGCATACTACATTTTTGAATGAAGTTATTTTTCATTTGTCATGGTAGCAGTCTGCATGGAAGTTCAGGACTGGTAGGCTTTCTTGAGACTGACAGGACTATTTCCTCAACTAAATGGTCCAATATGCAGGAGAAGCCCATGTACCAACTACTTCCTTATCTTTCCAGGAGTGACTTTTACTTCCCTCCTCCATTTTACTCACCTCCTCAAACATCTCTAAGAGTAATAATTAAAGACCTCCACACGGCACTAAGATTTAACACACTGCATCAAGATAAGCAGTACCGAACTTCTGAGCTTAGACAAAGTATTAATTTACTTTCATATCCAGGGCTGATGACAGAACTACACTCCTTATGTAGCAGGAATTAAAGCTGTATTTCTCAATGGCTGGATATTTCTTGGCTGGATTTTTTTAAAAATCAACTTGCAGTAATCTAACTGTGATGTGACATTTCATAGGTGAAAACTCAGGAAAGACTGCAAAGTTTTATCAAGATTTTAGCCAAAATAGTGCCACTAATGTTGAAAGAAATAAGAAAAAGATCAGATGTTTATTTTAGAATTATTAAGAAAATAACTGTGAGGTGTACCAATAATCTTGAAAGGTTCTTCATTGTAAAGCAATAGCTGTATCCAATACACTGCAGAGTTCACACTGGTAAATGTAGGGTAGCTAATTCTGCACATAGGTGAGCATACCCTTGTTCCTTAATTCAAGAACTGTTTTATAAACAGAGGCAAACTGGGTCTGATTCCTCCACTTGTTGACTTGTACTTCAAAAGGTCTGCATGCTTCACGTGAACTAGATGAGGTCTTGCAGAAATGTTTCTGAAGCTAGATATTGGGGTGAAGATCCAATTTCCTTCATATAATGAACTTACATGAACTTTGTAAAATACTGCCCCCTCAGAAATGACTGCTGTACGACACTGAAATCTTTGTAAGGTCTGCAATATACAGGATTCAGCCAGCCAGTGTAATCTCAAGTGAGTCAGAAGAATCTCTGAAAAGTGCAAAGTATAACCTTACCCTGGCGTCATTGTCAGCAAGCTCATCATTCACATGAGGATTTTCACATCGATCACCCTGCATAAAGCAATAAATAAAATTTCACTGGTACTCACAATCATTCAGTTCACTGAAGCTCAGCATTTTAGAGTTCTGCAGCATCACTCTCATACATAAACTGATATATAACTGGAAATAGGTGCAGTTATGTCAACCACTCTGTTAACAAAACTTGCATTTGTAATCAGAGGACATACTTCTACAGCCATCAGCAACTTTTTTCTTAAGTCCTACCTAAAAATCCACAGGAAGTGTTTGTTTCTTGACATGAAACTACAGTCTTTGAACCTGTGACTTGCTCCCTGATGATCATTCAATAGACACCTTTCAAGCTGACTTGGAAGTTAAAACTGAAAATCCAAACCATGCACATGGATGTGTTAAAAAAATCGTCCTGTGTGCAAGTACGAGCTTCATACACACATACTCAAAAATCAAATATTTAGTCATTTTAAAAGGGACTTTTTACTGGGGAGGTCTAGTGTTTGAACTCATCTACTTCTGAATGTAAATTTACAAAACAGTTTGTCCACTTGTTAACTCCCTGCCCTTGACCCATCATCTACCTACTAGAAACATACCTTAACGGGAAAAAAAATAGTTTATTTCTCTAATTTTAAGCATTTCTTCTATTTCTATTTCTAGTCAATTGACATGACATTATGCCCGTTACTTTTTCTAGTGCTTAAAGATGGCACAAAAAAAAGTCTTGAAAGCATAACTGATAAAAAGGAAATATGTTGTACAATAAACAATAAAGCTTTTTAAAAGGCATTTGAGATAAAATCTCATTATAGTTTAAGAGCAGTTTCTAATAGTCAAAGATACAAAAGTTAAAAAAAAGCAATGCAAAGAAATAAATATTACCTAAAACTTTGTTTATTGCATGTCTGTCTAAAATAGCCTTGACAACAATGATTTTTGATTATAGATATTGACACTCAAAATGCTTAAGCATAGCATACCTTGGCGAGAGCAACCAAAGCCTTTTGAAAGTCTCCAGATGTGTCAGAGATGATGTCTTGTGTCAGATCTCTCTTCAGCACTGAAATCAAATCATAGTTTGTTTTGTATCAACTAAGTTCACTAGATAACTTTTAAAGGTCCCTTCCAAACCATTCTATGATCTTTTTGAATCTTTTCTTAATTTCCTACTTAAATGTGTCCACTAGAAATGTAGTTTTCTTATTTTCTCTCATTTGGTTTTGAGTTTAGGAGTTTGTTTTTAACATATCCTCTAAATCCTGAGATGTGCTGTGAAATTGGAGGTTAAACCCAAAATATGCTGAAAAATATCCTCTAAGGCTTTGTGGGTATTATTGTCTCGGGTTTCTGCTTGTGAAATACAAAAACCTTTTTCTGACCCTTTTTCTTTGTCATTCTTATTTCTGGCTGTTCTTATTAGTACTGAACTCAAACACATAACTCTCCCAAAAACTCAAGCTATTAATATGGGCATCTAAGAAGAAATGTCTTGGTAAAAGTTGCCTCATCACCTCAGAAAAAATGATTTAATTAGACAACACAGTAAACGCGACATATACGCCCCCTTACACTTTAGTAATTTCTTCAGGTTATTTCCCCCTGTGGTTCACTGGTTGCTCCTACCGCTAACATATCTGTGTTGCTAACTCAGTAAGATTTTTTTTCCAAGTCCATCCTTTTATCTTAAAATGTCAGACGAAGTTTAGTTACAGGGGAAGAAAAGCAGCTTTGTTTTGCATGCATCCTAGAAAGCTCCTAAATGTGTGACTCATTCCATGAGTTCCAGCAGTGGTGATGTATCTTTTCCTGCACAGTTGGGATCTACATAGGCCAGCAGAAATCACCATGACTTCCCTCCCCAGCAACTCTGTCAAGTTTTTGTGAAGCTTCATTTGCCTCCTGTACTGTTCTCAGCTCCTCATACTAAGAAGTGAGGCTGTGACTCTAATGTGTTGGCTACGGGGTTACACCATTAATACTTCTTTCTACCTCTGAATTACCTTCCTTGTAGTATCTGTTGGCTGCTTTGATCTCTTGGTTGGTTCTTGAGGCCAGAATCTCAATTAAGGTATCTTCATCGGTTCCAAGCCCCTGATAAAAGTGATTGAATTTTTAGAGATGTTATTCAATAGAGCAAACTTAACATTCGTAACAGAAATAAGACAAAAATCATTGGCTTGGCTTTGAAGGCACCACATAGAATGAGAAATAAAAATTAGAAACATTGTGCTTCTGTATAATATTGCAATTTCAGCTCTTTTGGTAATAAATTTTTATCACATTTAATACACTAGTGCCCAAAAGAGGCACTAAAAGGATCAAACTGTGCGAATAAAAGATAGTAATGTAAAATCTTTGAAGAAAAATATCTCCTTCCCTTTTTTCTTTCTCTTATGTAAACATGTATGTAAACACTGTGGCTCCCATTAGCAACCAGTCTTCAGAAGGCAGAAAGAGTTCATTCTCACAAAAGGAATCTCCAGCTCTGATATTCAGCAGAGATTACTGGGTCTTGTTCTCAAACTGAATTACCAATACAGACTTATTTTACTGAATGAAGTTAAAATAAAGATAATACACAAGCCTTGAAATCTATGTCCAGTGTCATTTACAGGCCATGATAATTACTGATGCTGTCTAGGAAAGTTCTTCTCTCAGGATTTTGCCTTACCTTCATAGAGGCTCTTAATTCTTCAGCATCAAATTGAGCTGGAGTTTTGAGCAAAGCCACAACAACATCTTCCAGGTGGCTTTTCAGAGCTTTTTTCAAAGCATCTTCTAGACTCTGTTTCAGGAAGAATAAGAGACACACTAAGCTTAATGAGTGGTAAAAGTGTAGCTGCTGTTCACTGCAGTCCAAAAATTAGTCTGACCTCTGATCAGTCTTAGTCTACATCATTCCTTTATCTGTAATAGAAAGAATTATGAAGCCCTACTTCAACTCTCGAATTTGTCACCTTTATGTTAATCAAAATGTCAGTAAATAGTCAGGAGTGCCTTCACACATTGCAGTTCAGCTACACTGAACCACTTACGGCATCAGAAAAAGACTCAAAATAGTCTGCTTGTTCTTCAAGAGAACAGAATGCCATATTGCTCTTACAATTACAACTGAGTTGCTTATTTGTGTAACATTTGAATTCATCATTTATTGCATGAAGGATACAGAGTTTGAAGTGAACATATGTAATACCACCCTAAACAAAACCAAAAGTCCTGAAGATATGATCTGTATTCTAATTCGACCTAAATTTAAGAGGGGTGGAAAAAAAAATTAAAAATCTGATTTTTTCTGCCTCCGATGTAAAAATGTTCAGTACTCTTATTCTGTTTGTGTCCAGCTTGTAGCTGTAAGAGTGAGAATGTCAACCTGCTTTGTCAGGATAGCTAAACCAATGAGATTATTTAAGAAACAAGCACTATGTCCATAGTCAGTTTTGCTCTGCTTTTGACAGTGTGCCAGGAACTAAGGTATCTGATAATCTAATAGCACTATTGTCCTTGAACCTTTGACATTATGCATTTAATATAATTATTTTAAAAGTATAATTGCAAAGCTGGGGCTTCCTCTGAGGAAGGAGAGGGCTGTGAAAATCACAGGTGAAGCTTCCTGAACATAAACAGGAAAGCTAGGCTAAAGTCAGATATTAGGCTTACTTTCTAAGCTGGCCTTTAAAAGTTACCCTCCAAGGAATCCCTGTCCAAGGAGCGAATGCTCAGCTTGTCTGGTATGCCAACTGTGAAACTAATGTCAGTTTACAGTTACAGGTTAAACTGGAGAAAATCTTCAACAGGGAGGAGTAAGAGCAATTTAAACACTTTGCAGAAACATGCAGTAACTTCCGAGCTTCTCAGTTCCAGGGACTAGCAGCTTTACTACTTAGAGGTAGGAGAACACTAGAAAACCCTCCCTATACCAGTGCTGGCATACTTGGAGAACAGTGTTATGGTCCTGCAACCCTCCTATCCTATTCAGTATTTTATCTTTATTCGTATATACTATTTGAGCCAGGAGAAACATTTATATTCTGGGTGAAAATTTAAGCTTGGCTTGAATATACTTTACCTTTCCTTTAGTCTGCTGGTAGGCAGCTTTGATCTGCTGACGCTGAGCATTTGTTCTTTTAGTCAAGATGTCAATGATGGTGGCTTCATCCACACCTATGAATCACCGAACAAAATCCCAGTATATTCAAACATATGCATCATTTAGCCAGTTGCATTTTTTGTTATTATTATCTGCTTTATGCCATATTTTGATTTTTTGACAAACTGAAGTTTAACCAAAGGAAAAGCTTTGTAATCATCTGCAGAGTCACAAGATTAGTGATGTAGCTAAGAAACCAAATAAATAGGTCCCTCTAGGACAGAGAAATTTCATACAAAAAGTCTTAAAGTATTCTGAGTGTAGATCTTCCACTATACTGAAAAAAAAACCCTAAAAAACCCCAAACAAATAGAAACCCACACTAAAAAAGAAAATAGATGGCATACTCATTTAATCTCAGTAAGTCAAACGGGAAAACCTTTTGAAGTACAGACAAAGTGACAAATGTGAATTTCATAAAAAGACAGAAATGTAACAGAAGCATACAATATATTATCAGCATAATCACTGCCTCTTGCAGGAATTTTATGGAAATCAAGCCAAAAAGTGTTAGCATGGTATGTTGCAGTATTTTTTCCTTCCCTAGAAATTAAATTTTTGCAACGCTTCCTTCAACATATTCAAGAACTTTAACATAGCATTATGGTCTGAAACTGTAATAGGACACCAGTCCATCAAAGAGCTGAGATACTTCACCAAGTGGCATAATTTAATGTATTTCCAAGCTTTTAAAAGTAGAGGTCCCTCTCCCACTTGCCGTTGCCTCTTCCTCTGATATTTTATTCAGTGCTATTCACAAAATTTCTATGGAAAAAGCAATGAAATGCAGCAAGTTAAATATTTACTCCTCTTACCCTTTACAGTAATAGCTCTATCCAAAGCAGCAACATCAGCTGATGGATCAAAATTTGGGTATGAATGTACTCCATGGCCACCTTTTGAACTTTTCTGCAGAGGGAAGATAAAAAATAAAACTTAAGAAAGTTCAAAAAAAATTGCTCATACCAAAGAATATTTTTGTATAGAAGCAGTTTTGGGTGCCCAAATTAACTATGCCTTTGGGATTGCCTTTTACAATCAAGGAACATACAGTTTTGCAGCTACAGATAATTGGACGGGTTCATTAATGGATATGCATTGGATCTGTTCCTTTCACAGCTCCTATATTAAACAGAAAGTGCTTCATAAATTGGTTTAGGTACCTGAAGACCTATTTCTTAGTGTAAGTTGGATTGCATAAGAAAATAATTAACTGTCATAATCAGGAAATTATGCTCAAATTTTAAAGGTTCTAAACCCACAATGAAATCCTACAGGCACTTTCAGTAAAATGCTAATTTCTATTGTTCGTCTTATTCAAACTGACTGTGCATCACATTAAGGGTCTCCTCAGCTGACTCATGTCTAAGCCTTCAAACACTTCTTGCATTCAAGATCTTGGGGAGGAGTTCAAGCCTAATCCTTCAAGGAAGTGGAGACCTGTTGCCCAGCTTCTTTGAAACTTTAGACATAAGCCGCAGGCTTCACAATTCATTATCCACTATCTGGTTTTGGTGAATCTGCTCCTAGAAGGGCACTCTCTAGTCAGTGTCTGAAGGCCTCTGAACTGTACAACAGATCACATGGCTTGCTTTATGTCAAGACAATTCAAGATACTGGTAGGACCCACAACTCAACAGCAATAAATAACTGATGCCTACTACTATTACAGAAGCTATAAAATTCTCCAAGATTCTTGGATTAAATATTTATATGAAATTCCCATTGTTCTGATATATGATGAGATTTTTTATTAGAAGACATGAGTAGTTTAGCTAGATGATTAAGAATCGCCTGTACTCTTTCTTATTTCAAAAACTAGTATTTTAACTTTTTTTAATACTTTGCCATTAAAATAAAATACCCCAAGAGAAAGGGCAAAGTTTTATGACTTCATGTTTTACATACAACACTTTGTATTGAATTTTGTGTGCTTCTAGCATCTGATAATTAAATGTTCCTCTCCCCACACAATTGTCTCACTAAGAGTTGTAAGAGGGCAGACAGACTGTATATTTAAATCAGTCTCTTGCATACTTTTCAAAGGGTCATTGTGTCTTGTGTGCTAAGCCAGCGAAGGAATGGGACTGTCTCATTGCCTGTTTCTCAATCTCGCAGGATAACCTTTGTATGCTGGTTTCCATGCCAAACTTATCTGCCAGCAATACAAAACTGTCTGTAACCACCACAGCCAAGAATGTCCCAGGACTCTGGGAATAGCAGGGAGATAGGATGGTGGAGCCAAAGGTTTGTGCACGAAATGCTGTGGAGCCAAAATTACAAAATCCACAGGGGTCTAGAGCAGAAAATTTTTGTTTACTGAAATTTCCCCTATATAATTTTGTTTTCAAAATGTAACTTTTTTAGGGAACTCATGTGACTTCAGAGTGTACTGCTCTACCTTTGCTTTCATTTCAGTACCTTCACCTCATTATCACAAAGATTCTCCACATCATCCCAGTGCAGTAACTCTTGACTCCTCCCTACCATATCCCCCGCTCCTGATCTATAGCAGTGCTCGTTGTCTGAGGCTTTTTGTTACATGCTGTGGCTCGCTCCACCGTAAGCATGATGTGTGATATGAAAACTAGTGACTTTACTTCCTCCTTCACATTCCTGGGCTCCAACTCATGGCTCCGTATACCTCAGCCAGAGTCCCTGTTTTTTTCACATACATTACCTGAACACGTTCTTACACGTTCACACAACTCAGCATCAGATCACTACTTTAAAGAAGCCGATTTTAGTGAATCAGCCGCTGGGTCACTGGGAATTACCGTTTAATCATGCTATCTAGCTCTGCCTAGTAATTGATAACTAGACTGATAGGTGCAAATAGGAGCAATTTTTCATCTGGTAGCAGACTTCCTAGGTTATATGGTTACATTAGACTATTGAAATAAAACTGGGTTCCAGTTCTAATCTCCTGGAGTTTTGCCATTGTTTTTCCTCCATTTGCAAGTATGAAAGATGTTTAAATGCCTTAAAATCACTTGTAAGATTGAGTAAATGCCTTAAATCGCTTGTAAGCATGATGCTGTCAAAAGATGGTAATACTTACGATACATTCCTGCTCCTGATTGTCCATGAACCATGCCTGCTTCAGAAATTCTGATACCATAGCCATGTTGACAGAGCTTCTGGGAGGAAAAGACCAAGATACAAACCATTTTTCATCATTTTCAGCACCAACGCAACTCAAGATTTCCCACCCCCAAAAATCACTTCTCCAGCGCTATGACATGCAGTGGTTAGTGTCCCACGTGGTAACTGCCCTGTGATATTGGAAGCAGGTGACTTTGATGTTTCATGGGTGATGTGATGCTCCACAGCTGCTTGCTCACCCCTACACTCTTAGCTACTTTCAGAAGTTTTAGATTAGAACAGCAGTAGTACTATTTGCTTATAGCAACACATTAGCATTAGCATTGACTTACAAAGGGAAGTTACTAGAAACCACTCAGTCTGTCTTTCTCATTAGTTAATTTATCATCTCTGCCCATTTAGTTTGATCATTTCGAAATTCAGTGGTAAACAAGTGTTCTTGTCTCATCATTTACTGAGTTCTTGTGTATTATGTTAGGAAAAAAGATATTCCCTTGTTAAATATACTTTCATGTAATTTCTTTGACTAGACATTTTCTAAGGAAGATAAGTAAATCTGGATAGTTTTATATACATTGCTTTTTAATTCTTACGTATTTCCTACAATTTCTGCATAATAATAATAAAACATTACCAATTTAAGAAGAGAAAATAAAAGTAATTATTGCTTTTTACCACTCAAAAAGAAAATCAACCCAGTTTTTCCACAAGTCATTAGGAAGCAAAGGAAAAAACGAGTGGTGATGTGACATTAAGTGCTTAAAAATAATGAGTAGCTTCGTCACAACATCTGTTGTTGGCATGAGGAATATTCTGTTTGCTAACTGAAATAGTGAGGGAATAGAAAGAAGAAATCAAAGTTTTATCAAATAAAGTTTTTTAACTAGATTATATTTTTAAAAAACACTCTTCCTCAGCAAACTCTAGGGAAGAGTTGGTTTTAAAGCATACATATAAGCAGTAGCTAGAGATAGTGTTGCTGAGTAAACCACACTGACCTTGAAACTGGTGTTAAGAGACAAAATTCTATTTGCAGTTTCAAGGTTTTTATCATAATGAAAAATGATGTTGGTTATGCTGCTAACACATCCCCTCTGTCCTGTAGGAAGGGCAGAGTCCAGTCTTTTGAATCAATACAAGTTTAGGACCAAGGAGTGTAGCTACAGTCCAGCTCTTTCTGTCCCTCACAGCAAAACTCTAAAGCTTACATCCATGTTCAGCAGCCAGCAAAGTGACAAGTACCTCACACAGTCTGCCTGCAGCTCTCCTTACCACTCCTCTCCAAGGTAAGAGCCACCTGTATTCCCTCTTCCCCAAAAACCTCTTGCTTTTGTTTCCTTCCCTTAGGAAGGAATTTAGCTCTGCCTGTGGTGCCAGAAAAACTGAAACTGATTTAAAATCTATATTAGTATGTTATTCAGAGTAGGTCTCAACCGGGTAAATAATGGACAGAATATTGAGTCATATTTAAGGACCAGCTTTTATGACCTGCTACTTATTCAGGACCAGAGAAGCACGCTTACATCACAACTGCAACCAGCAGGTTTCTGAAGCTGCCAGAGTGACTCCTGCGCTCCTCTTGTATTGGCAGAAGTTAACAAGGGCAGATGAAGCGCTATGGCACCTGAAGTTCTGCTGCATTTTATAGCGCCACACACGAAGAGGGATGGAAGCACTTAAAAGTCTCCGTGCTGGGTGTGCTGCATCCTCGGCACTGACAGGTGTGTCTGCTGACTAACTGCTCCGCAGGGCACGGAACACTTCAAACTGCGAAACACGAGTCAGTCTCCCTGCACCAGATCTGAGAAGAGGTGTGTTTTGCTCAATAAAGGAACACTTTTCAGGGAGAGCTGGCTTCAGGAAGCACTGCTAACACATCCATTTCTTCTACGTATCCCCACACTCACCCTTGACACCAGGCTCTAAAGGTTTTGCTGCCCTTGGGGCTGGCTGGAGCATAAGGCTACTAGACTACACTAAATTGTGTTTATTAAGCCTCTAAAACTTCATGTCTTTTCTGATTCAAATTATACAGTAAGAAAAAAAGTCTGTGCCCTAAAAACTTAAAAAAGTTTTTTTTTCTTTTGAAATAAAGACACTGGCACGTAGATCCATCTATTTCCATCTAGTAAACAAATAATGAAGTTTTAATATGAGTCAAAGTAGGCAATGGCTCCTGAGAGGAGCTAAAGACCTTAGTCTGCTTGAATTAGCTTAGTAAGGTAAGAAACCAACTCACATATAAAACTTCTTCTGCTTTGGAAGAAGCTACAGCTGGAAAGGAAAAGGGAGACTGGAATATAGGAAGATAGCCAGCCCCCTGATGGAGGCAAGGTCTTGCCCAATACTTTGTCTCCTGCCACTCTAAAATGCACAAAGATGATGTAAACAATGCCTAGACTCAGGAGGCACACATTCAGTCCAAGTATTACTTTAATAGAGTATGAAAAGGACTGAAAGAACTGATGGCTTTCTGTCATACATTTTTGTCTACTTTTATGCTCAAGACACATAGATTGTGAGCAAGGAGAGGAAAAAAAGCATGTTCTTACTGAGAGGAGCAAGCAGAAGGTTCCACAGAAAAGTGTGATGCTCCTTTCTGATTACTCCATACCAGGTACCTGTTTGAGAGTTATTCTGTTCAATAAAATATTGCCCAGGCTACATGTCCCACTTCTCAGTCTGGAATTTGGAGATATCCCATTGAAAAGGAAAGAGGATCAAGGAGTTAACGTCTCTCAGCTTGAAAAATATTGTGGGTTTTATCATTCCCAATTGGAATGATCAACATTGCAACTGGATTGAAAAATCAGAGAGACATCCAGGCTGAAAGCCTGAACTACTGTTTCACAAAAATCACCACAATATTGCTTTCTGTCTGGCTCTTAATACCCTGAAGATTCACCCTTGAACTAGACCTATCAAAACCTTTTAAGGTTTTGAGAAAATACCTTATTAAAATATTTAAAGACACAAACTAGATTTTTACACTACAGTCTGTGTGAAATGACAGCATCTATCTCTGCTTATTTAACCATATCATGCAGCCTGTCAGATATCTGGTTACTTTCAAAGGCTTGATACCAGGATCTTGATGTAAGTTACAGTCATGACACCCAGTCAGAAAAACAGGCAGAAGATCTAACACAGCCATTTACTTTGCGGTGGAAAGTCTGCTGAATATGAAAACATCAGAGAGAAAAACAGTCTCATCCTTGTAAAATTCTATGGAAAGATTTAGCAGAACAAATCCCAGATGATACAGCTTTTACGTGGCTTTGCCAAGTTCTTAGTCAGAAAACCCAGATTTTGCTCTTATGTTTCTAGAAGATTGGTTTGATTTCTAAAATTTTATTTCTGATTGGATTTCTACGAGATTTGAGTCTCATCACTTTCATGAGCAATGTCTCCCCTACAGTCCTAAAGCAACAAACTGTTGTTGAAGTAACAACAGCTGTTTCTATTTTCTAAGTTTACACACAAAGCATAATAGTTTCCTAGGAACTCTGGTTTTACTGCAGATTTCTACAGCAGCCTACTAAAAAGGCAAAGAGAAAGTATATGAAATGGTCTACTCCAAATAAAGTTTTGAAGTTTTAACCATTTTTTTATTCCCTTTATTTAATTGCATTAAATAAAAGCAGTAATTGTCCAAGCCCTTCTGTAAAATGTTCCAAAGTGGAAAGAATTTCTACTGCCCACGCCCTTCTTTTTCTTTGCAGCAAATCCAACCCGCAGAAAGTTTGCACCAGGTCACTTGACAAATTCAGCATACAATTCTTAAAGTGTGCTGGGTCTACAGAGAGCAGTAATGAACTACAAAGTCCTACCTTACTCCTCACAAACACTGCCTTGCAGGGCTGCACAGTCAGGAGTAAAGGAGCAGAGGGCTCTCAAAGCTTTTATAGCCTTTGCAGAAAACCCCACCCAGCAACCAGTGTTTCCACAGCTCTAGTAATCATCTGTGGCAGCCACATCTGGGTGCCACCCAAAATGGAGAAACATTAAGGAAGGAAAAAAAAAAGAGTCATTGCGAAACTATGTGCTGGCGAAAGTATGGGCAGATTTCTGAAGGGAAAAAACAAAAAATGAGCAAGCCATGGTAGCTCTCTCCTCTCCTCTCCTCTCCTCTCCTCTCCCTCTCCCTCTCCCTCTCCCTCTCCCTCTCCCTCTCCTCTCCTCATCCCCTACTTTAATAAATTGCCAGAAATTTTTGGGATCATATGATTAAATGTAAAGAAAACTAAACGTGAGTTACTCTCGTCACATTTTGTCAGTTTCATATTCCTTTTCAAAGTGAATATATTAAGATACATCTTTGCTCCGTGGAACTTCGAGAGAAAAAGGGTGAAGAGTCAAGGCAGCGTCCTCACTTTACTGAGATCTGGTGGCTCTGCTTCTTTTACCCATGGACCCATGGCAGAAATGGCCCAGGAATGAAACATGTCTTGTATTTAATAAAAATAACTCTTTTTTTCCTTCTTTTTTTGCTTCTTCATGGAAAATGGCAGGCTTAATCTAAAGGCGATAACTGGCATCTACATAATCAGAAAGAGGTTGAAATAATCAGATTAAATTCTGAAGTTCAAAGTGAGAGTGGTTTGCGCAAGATGAGGGTATATCTGCTAGAAGTGGTTCTCTGCAAGCACTTCCTTGCCAAGCCAGCCCAGCACAGTGCCATGCATATCTCTGACATCTCAGATTGGCCTGGAGCAGGGTGCCCAGTGAAGAAATACCTCTTGCTGAACCAGAAGTGTTTGCAATGGGCAAACAGCAGACTTTCATCCTCTTTCTGCTGACTTGCTGCAACCCACTGGTACCCCCCAGTGTGGTTGATCTGCCTCACATGAACATACATGAAATGCAGTCTGCCCCTGAAACCCATGTCTAACAATTAAATGAGGAGGAAGAGGAACAGACTGTTGGCAATTATTAGAGGGGACCCTCACAAATGTCTCAAATGTAACATAACACACATGCTCATTCCAGCATAGTTTTCATCTTCCTCTGTACCCCCAAGTGTGTGGTGCTCAGTTATCTGCTCATCACAGCCAATGAGGTCCCCATCCCACCAGCTTAGGGGAGAGCCTCCAGGAGTGCTGAAGGACACGGCAGTCAGGCCACCCCAGCCCTTGTTCTGAGGGATTTGCCCTCAGCAGTGGCTTCAGCCCTTGTTCCCCGCTTGAGTCCCTGCCCTGCTGCATTACAGAGGGCTGGGAATGAAAGGGGAAGCCAGACTGTGGGCTGATGGCCTGTCAATTTCCCATCCCCAGAGAGGTGCCAAGTGCCCGGAGCTGGGGCTGCCTACAGTGCCCACCCCAGCTGTCCTGCTCCTGGCTGGGGTGATGGGATGGGAGGGGCTGCCAGGCCCTGCCTTGCTGACCCCCATGGGAACACTTCTGGCCCCCAGGGAGTCCCCAGCCTGCCTGACTCTCCAAGAGTAATTTTCTCCTATACTTTGTTATTTGCTTTCCCTCTGTACATTTAATGTATCATTTGACAAAATTATTTCAGGTGTTATTCAGTAAGCTGAATAACTGAAGGGGCCTACTAGCTGACAGTGGTACTGTGAGCAAGCTGTCAGGTTGTATTTTCATTTGTTTATTTAATTATGATGTGTGACGTTCAGATTACTGTAGCCCTCCTGAATTCCATGTCAGAATGACACTAGCAGTCTTATTTCACTTGGGTCAGCCTAATTAACTTGGCCAAAATTTCTGTTTATACGCTTTTTCTGGGACTGTTTCTCCTGTCTATTAACGAGCACGGCTAAGGGCTACAAGTGAATAGTAAAGCACTCCTCCATGCTGACATTTTTTTCTAATATAGTTTTTCCTTAACCAGATTATTATTCCATTTTTATCATAGTAGTTTTTCACCTCTGATTTAGCTCTTTGAGGCTTTTTTTTTTTTTAAATCTAATTGTATTGTCTCTCAGGCCCATGTTTCCACCTTCAGAGTGATCTCACAGAAAGGCATTGTGCTACTATTCATTGCAGAAACTGTTTGCATTTACTTTTCCTCCTTCTTAATTCATGGACAGAGGCTGACTCACTGTCTTCCTGGAGCTCGGCTGAGTCACCATCTGAACTAGAGTGCTTTGTTGTACAAAATGCTACCACTCAAAAAAATCAGTGTAATTGGATGGAGCTCTTAACAGTTGTTTATTGTTAAGTTTTTAACTGTAACTCCATCATTTGTTTCATAAAGCTATGCATACTGTCTATTGTTGAGTTGTCATTATTTATTCAGAAGTGGCAAAGCGTGCAGCCACTGTCATAGAGGCTTAAATGTCTCAAAAGTGGCAAAAATAAATACGTCTGTTTACAACACTCAATGTAGTGTGCAACGCAGTCGTTGCTGAGAGAAACAGAAATGTTCAGTGAAAATAGTAAAGACAAGGGGTCACATTTGATAAACTGCCAGATTTGGCGATGTCGAATATTTCTCTTAGGGCTAGTGATGGCAGCTCAGTTGGGAAGATGGGATTTACCCAAGTAATCCACCCTACACAAAATGATGGCAAAATGAGTCAGGAATTTTCATGGAGTTTGAGAGCGAGATCAGCAGCCCTTACAGCTACTTCAGAAGCTGCTACCAGCCTGCTGTAACTCTGTGTTTGTTCTACCCAAGGTGCCTTAAAGAAGAGTTAAGATTGGGGAAATTTAGGAAATGACCATTTTGCCCACAGTAAACCAAAACCCCAATTTTTCAAATAACCTTCAGACTGCCTGTGAGATAAACTTTAAGTGAAAACTGGTGCTCAAAAATTGCATTGTTATGGAATGGCATTATCATGAAAGAGCTCCTGAGAGTACTGTCAGGCAATAAATCATAAAACAGAGCTCTGCCTGTTTCACACCAGGACAGCCATCCATTTTGAACCTTCTGATAGCAATCCAGAGCCAGCTGCAGTGCTCCTGTCTCATCTTTTGCACCTTGTGGCTTCATTTATCTTCAGCAGCTTTCATCCACTTCCTAAAAACCCGAGGTGAAACACATTACTCGACTTCCTTGGGCAGCCAGGACCTGCAATGTAGCACCTGTACTCAGGTTTCAGCCAACAGAGACAATCAGTGATACAGATCTAAGAGCATGTGTGACTTACAGCAGGCCTGCTGAAGGCAGTAATACCTCCAAGAAGACGTTCCAGAGATAACGCAGTGTTTTTGCTAACACAAATTTACCAATTCCTGTAAAAATCCTGTTTCAGGAAGTGTGTCTCAGTTACATTATTCAGAAAAATATCTTTCCTGCATGCTGAGGTATAGGGCCTCCTCAGACCTTCGTCTCTTCCTTTGATATTACAAGAGATTAAATATTAAATTCAGTGAGAACATCTACACTATCTGTTCATTTGCACCTGATCTGCATGATTCTAGAGAGGTCCATCTAGAGTCAGGTTGTGATTATGGGTATCCCTGTGATCCTGTATTATGGGTCGGATGGCTTCAAATCTAGACATACAATTTCTTTCTTAGTTTCATGCTTAAACAACAAAAAAAAATGTATATTCATTAGACGCAACAGGACATATTCAAAACTGTGTAATATAAAGGTTTTATTTTCATTAATATGTTATTTCCCATTCAGATCATGTTTCAGCTCTGAACCTCTTCGCAAGCTTGTAAATAGGGAAAAGATTGGACAACATGCATTTGTGTCATGATACTGATTCAAAATAATTCATAAATATTTTTGAGGAATTTTCTAACAAGAATTAATTATATTTGCACTGCATAAAATATTTAACACCTCTGTCTTTTAACACGGATTTTCATGTTGTTATTGCCTCATGAAATACCAAATTAGCAATAATTCTCAGGCAACAGGAATCCCACGCTTTAATCAAACACGCACCTGCTTCCATAAGCAGCTTTAATACTTACTCTCCCTTAGTTGCAGTAAATATCTTTCTGTAGTTCCATAAAATTTTAGAAGTGTAATGGGATATTCCAAGTCTCGTGATAACACATGGCTTGGCTATACAGAAGACACAAAATGTTAGTGAAGAGCGGCCTGCACAGAGAAATAAAAACAGCCCATCCTCTCATGGAAACAGGCAGAGTAGCCGCATGACAAATCACGTTAAGGTATCATCATTTTGGTGATTAGAAATCCCATTCAGTTTCAAAGAAATCAAGTTCTGCCACTTTAAACAGGAACTGACCTTAGGGACACAAACAGAGAAATGTTTGCAGAAGCTTTTCACTGCCTCAGACTGCTTTCCAGGCAAAAAACCTCTATGACTGTGTGCCAGGGTAATCTATACGAGGAAAATGTGGACCTTCTAGGAAGCCCCTAGGAAAAAAAACTTTGGAAATCCTTGTTATCCTTGTTACACCCATATTCCTCCAAATCACAGTGGAGCAAAACAGACCTGTTTGATGTTGAAGCTGAGACAAAAATAGTAAATTACAGTGGAAGGTAAAACTCAGTGCACATTCAGGGGAAAGTCTTAAGGAGACAAGACAAAGTGGGAATGCATAAGCTTTTTACTGTCCTATGCAGTGTACAGTGCTAATCAGAGGGGGTAAATAATAACAGAGGAGTCATTCAGTCAGTCATTCAAGGGAACACAAGTGACTTTAAACAACTGAACTGTGTATCAATGCTGTGGAAAAGTCCGCGCCCTTGATGGAGAAAACCTCCAGACGTCCTCCCCCACAAAACACCAAGCCACAGCAAGAGCGCTGGTGGTATGTCACAACTGATCTTACGAGGAATGGAGCTGGCCAGTGTCTTCCAGGGAAACCAAGCAGCAGGATGAGCAGTCCTCTGATTTACAAGAGACTGAACCCTGCTGCACAATTAGGATGTTGCAGCTTCAAAGAAGAGAAAACACTAACTAGCAAAAAATTAATCAGCAGATGAACCACCTGTGGTACTGCAATAGTCAGGTTAAATTTGGCCATCTGGGATTTCCCAGATGATTTGGCATTCTGAAATTGATTCTTTGAAGTAGCTTTACACGTACTGCCATTTCTTGTGTCGCTTTTTCTTTTAAAGAAAATTAATATTTAAACATTTACAAACATGCTCTTAGCAAACATTTCTTCTTTGGTTGTTTCTGTTGAAACACGTGCCAGTTAGTAGATCTATTGGCAAAAAGTATCCAGATTAAAACAATAAAACATATCTTATTCCCTATCTATAATGAGTAGCAAGTATCATGCTCTGAATCTTCAGAATCACTTGATATTTGTTCTGAATGGCATAGCCCTGATGTGGGTCCCACTACTATGAAGAAACGAGAATTACATAATAAGTGCATAATAGTAAATCATGTTTTGCTCATTGTCTATGTTCAGGGTGTGGTAAGAACAGTCATAAAAACTTGAGGAAACTATACATTCCATTCACTCTTGTAATATCTTGTTTCCAGAATCAGTGGGGGTGGTTTGTGGTTAGGAGAAGGTTTTGGAGACTGTTTCACTCAGTAGCTTACCTGCCAAAATTAGGAGACAGAACTAATTCACAATTAGTCAATGATTGCAAAACTGATTCGCTTCTATGGAACATTAGAATAGTTTAATCTCAGAAAAAATGAAGGTTTTTGTGTACCTTTCCTTCAAATCTTCACAAAACAAAAGTACTGATAGAAAAAAAATGTAAGCTGCAGAGTTCCATTTAAAAAGTACTTTTTCTGACCTCCTCCTTTTATGTGTTTTTTTTCCTCAATTTAAATATAAGTTTATTGTTGACTTTCAGCAAAATAATTTGTATCCAGGAGATTTCCTACAGACTTCTGTACTGTGATGTTAAACAAGAAGTCTTTATTGTGTTTCCAGCTAAAACCCCAGAAAATTCCTGTTCTTTTGTTTCAGTTTTACTGTAGACTGGATTGCCTCAAGACTGCTGTTGGGGAAGAAATTACCACTAGAGCACAATGGGTAACATGGTGCAAGTCACAGTTATTCATGGGAAATTTTAGAGAGTTTAAGCTTGTTCCTGTTTTTAAGAGAAAAAGGTTCAAGTCATGTTTGTATTTGTTGTAATTTGTCCCACTACAGAACTGCCTAAAGGTACATAACTCAGAGCTTGATTTGCATTTGATTTTCCTCAAAGGAGAAAGGTGCAGAGGCAACATTTCAAACGTAGCCCAATTTTATACTAGGGTGAATTGTTTATCCCTAGAGCTGCTATAAGTTCCTCAAGAGAATCAAAGTCACTGGGAATATGCAAAGAGGAACACGAAACTCCTAGCCATAGAAATTTATCTTCACATAATTATGCAGGAACTATTATGGATAGCAAAATACAAGGGACAAGAGTGGGAGACTGAGTCCCAGTGATGTTAATTTAAGAAAAAGACATATAGTGTAACTGATTACTGTAGAGATTTTTTGAAGGGTGTTTTAAGTAAAAAGGTAAAGAGGGTCTGTCAGGGAGAGTCTTCTTAAAGTAAAATTAGCAAGACTACCAGCCAAAACAAATATACTGAAAGGAGTGATCTCAAGATATCTGTGGCACTACCAATCTGTTTTATTGTGTTTGTTTAATAGCTAGCACAGTCACATTCTAGTTCAAGACTGGGACAGCTACACACCCCTCAAAGATTAAACAAAACAAGAAACAGTGAACGTTAAAAAATTGAAGTAGAAACCTAAAATACCCCATTAAAATACTGCTGGGAGTCTGATATTTTCTGTTTGCTTTGACAGTTTCTTTACTTAGCAGTAGTTTTAGTGCTAATATGTTTTATATAATTTATTACTGTAAAAAATAATTTGGAAACATGATCTGTCAAATATGTTTTTATCTCTATAACATTGTGAATATTTAAAATCAAACACCCTTATTTGCTCAGATGGTTGATTTTCTGTTGTTTCTTTTTCTCTTTTTCTGTTCTTAATTCTTTTTTTTTTCTCCTTGTGATAAGAGGAAAGAGGAAGGACGGCAAAAACACACCCTTATATTTTGTTATCATAAAAATAAAATTCACAAAATAACTCCATTTTAAAAAGAAAAATACTCTCTTAAAGAAGCCTTTCATATAGGTCCCCATACCATGCTGTGTTCTCTACATCCCAGTGGAGCTATAAAATATTGAAATTATCACAGCAGAGAAAATAGTCTTACAAATTAAATTAGCCGTGGATTATTTGCAGAAAGGTTCACAATGAAGCTGCTTCCTGTAATCCCACAGTGAAACTGCTTGTTGAATTAGTGATACCAAAAGCCCTCCTTTTGTACTACAATCAAAAGGCAAGTTCCTGCTTTAGTCCTTTTTGTCATAAGGGTGGGGTGCACAACAATAGCAGTGAGGTGGAAGCCCTGGGTCACTGGTCTCACCTGCCTAGGCTGGATCACGTCAGCCTGCAAACACTGCATTTTCTGTATTTTCTCTTGAAATTGCTGAGTAGTACTTGCTTCGCCCTGTTTCTGCTGCTGTTTTGTTCATATTAATATAGGAATATATCAGAAGTTTTGTACCTGGAGTTATTCCAAGAGGACCGCATCTTTGCCTTACAGTTCATAGTAACCTGCCTGCCTCAGCATAATCACAGGCAGTGATAAAATGTGGGCTTGTTTTACCTTTAATTAGGAGAGAAGGGAGATGGCAATACACTTCCTTGAAAAAATTGTGAAAAGCAGGGCAAGCGTTGTTCTAACATAGTAACAGCTTCATCTGGAACCATTTAATCACTCAGTTAAAATGAAAATAAAGACGGAATTGTATAAAATACCACTTAGATCTCCATCAATTTAACTACTACTGGACCTGTAGCAAGAGTATCACGTTTCACATTCTTCCAGCTAAACCAAGGAAGTGTGGAGATTTGTAGAATATTCTAATGAAACCCTTCTAATCTTGTGGGTGTTTGTGCTTTCAGATATATAGCATCAGCCCATATTATTTTCACTGATAGTTAAGTTTCCTACACCTTTGAGTTTCATCTGGTAAGTTTTAGGCTGCTGGCAAAACCGACGTTGCCTGCCACAGGAATCAGTGAGAAGAAACCTGATCCGTCTGTATTTTACTTTCTGCAGGTATCTTGTTGCCTAGTGAGGCTCTTGCATTTTTTGCAGGTTAAATATTTATGTACACAGTGTGGGAGGCTTTCAGAAAATACCAGAGGTTAACTCTCATCTCTCTGGAAACACTGAGAAACAGACGGATAACCATGGATGAAGGTAATTATTTAGGACCTAGGATTTATTTAGTGAAAACAGAAAATGTTTGTGTATGTTACGTTCTGGCACAAAGCTGTTGAGAATGGAAGGGTGGAGCCAGGCCACAAATATATATAATAAGTTGAGTGAAAAGTGTGAAGGGGACAACTATCTCTTCTTCAGCTTCTCAGCTGTAGAAAAAGTCGAGGAAAGAAAAAAACTCATGCATATGAAATACATACTAAAAGAGCTAAGTCGTTTACATAGCAGGAAGATAAGCACAAATAAATGATAATAGCTCTGAACACAGCTAATTATTTTTCAAAGGCTGTGAAACCTTCCTAAACTAGGAAATATGTGTTCAAATGCTAAGGGTAATTTAGAAAGTTGTGTATGTGTCTTCATAAACATTTAGAAAAGTGTGATAAATCAACGTCTTCTGAGTAAAGTCACTGCAGGTTTTACACATAGTTTGTGATTTTTTAGAAAAATAGGCCTGACTTTCCACAGTTCAACAAGTTACTGAGTATTTCAGGCACGATACTCATGTCATTTCAAGAAATGCAGTCTTAGAAGATGAGCAAAACAGATTGTACAAGGGATTCATCAAAGGGCTGATAAAAGTGGCTTCTGGTGAAAGTCTGAAAAGTGGGGTGATGGTCTAATAATGTAAGAATACTTAGTTATTTCTCAGAGGACTGAGTTCAGAAATCTTCAAAAATAATCATTTTTTAGGACAGGAAGCAATGAACCTGATCTTAAGGAAAGGGAATTTCCATTGGACTTTAAACTAAAATGATTTTCACTATTAAGTGATTAAAAATGGGTTAAGTAGGTCCCAATTCCTTTTCTACCATGATGTTATTTAGGACTATATTGTTCTGCAAATTTAGACCTTTGCTCAAAGTCTCACATTCCTGCTGCTTACCTTTTCCCTGAAATCCAAACTCCTGTTTGCTGAAAAAAAATTAATCTGCAAGGCAAACAAGTTTTACCAGCGGATTCTGCCTCAAAGAAGAGATTATGATATCACAACAAAAGAAAAAAAATTATATTGCCAAAAGTTGTGGGTTTCCTCCTAGTTTCCACAGAGATAACAACTGTCCTAATTGTGACATCTTAAAATTGTCTTTAAATTGCACTTATACCCTTAAAATAATTTTTGTTATGTTGATTGGCTCCTACAAAAACTATGGTGACTGTTCAGGCTTAATTTTTTTTTCTGATACACTTTTTTTTCTGGCCCTGATGTGGCTGTATTTGAGGCCCAGCAGGTAACCCAGATTGGGTCTCAAAAAGTGAAATATTCAGCATCTACAATCATCGACAGTTTGAGACTTCTATTGAGTATGCATTTAGGGTTAGGATAAGTGAAAGAGGAAGGCCAAGTTCTATAATTGCCTTTCAACGGTGTATAATTAAAAAATAAATGAGCAGTTTTGCAAAGCCTGCAATAAAAATCGAGGGTTGTTTGTCTTGCCCCACCTGAGGGAGCAGGGTGCTGAAAATTAGTGTGAGGGAAAGATGAGGAATATTTGCAACTTCTTCTATGCCACCTGCAGATTCTGTCCATAAATCATGAGGGAACAGTCTTCTCTTACCTAATACTGGGCCTTCCCACACATATTTGCAAAAGCAGTTTTTCCTCAGATGTCAAACATACTTCTCAAGCATTATGTTTAGAATTTAAATGCAATGGTGAAGATTAACACTGAAATGCCATGTCTGATTTAGAGATGAATAGCACCACTGGTGGGGAATTGTCATCTGTTTGTAGTCCCAGGCAGCCGACTAATGAATGAGCAGACTGGGAATACCATGGAATCTCAGGTTCAACCAATGTGGAGGAACAACTCTGTCTACCAATAGACACACAAACACACATCATTTTCCAAGGAAATTTAAATCTAGGCTCTTGCGTTTTCTCCAGCATCTCTGTGACTTACAATAGAAAATACATGCCTTTATTTTTATTTTGAAGAGGAAAGATCAACAAAATACAGCAAGAAAACCTTTGCTGTCTGTAGTTGCAAGGTGGAATATTAATTGCTGACACAGGTGTTTTGCTCCATGTTGGCAACTTATTGGGTGGCAGCTGCCATGTAGTCTCTTCTTCTTGCCAATATACTATATATATACACACATATATCCTTACTGACTGTTTAACCTCACCAGAACTGGAGAATAACAAGTTAAACATGTTTGGTTGTCAGCTCTGTTGGGTAATACAGCTGGGCAAGGTTGTTACTTAAGGCAGTGTAACCTGAGAGTGTTGGAGATAAAAATGTGGTTTGACCAGAGAGAGTAAAAAGAAAATGTTTGCATAATGCATTTCCATCTGGAAAAGAACAGAGTTGTAGCTTGTAACAATGTAAGCAAGCCTTAACTTGTAATACACTGTCGAAGTTCATTGCTACATCACTTTCAGGGGATGAGATGGAGTTATAAAAGTTATCCTGGTATTAATCTTCATACCAGCTGATACCAATGTGATGTAGCGCTAATGAGGCCAGAATGGATTTCAGAAACAATCCAGGCAGTTGGTAAATAGGAGAGGAAGCCACTATTTCATGCACAAACAAGAGATGAGGCTTCAGCAGGCCCATTTTCTAACCACTCAGTTATTCTGAATATTGCAACTACATTGCCACATTCCTGATTCTCGGAGTGATCAGCAGCAGGGATAAAAATGACAGTTTCCACTTTTTTGTAAGCAACAAAGGGAAACAATGTGGTCTTGCTTCTCAGGACTTTGGGAGAACAGTTACTCTCTATCCACATTAAGTTTCGTGCTCCATTTTCCACGTGAGGGAGGAGAAACACTCTGTACATCTGCCCAAGTCACAGAAGCAATGGTCTTCTCTTTCGCTCTGGCTGTTCTAATGAACCACACTCTGGGGACACTCCCACCAGTCCTCTCTCACACTGCTGTTCTTTGTTTTGCATCGGAGCACAGAGGGAGGGACAGGCTCTGTTCAGTCCACTGATGTCCTTCTAAGAAAGCCCAGTGCGAGCACTTGCACTGGGGGTAACACTGAACAGCAGAGAGTCTGTGCATCAATAGAAAGTGCTAGACAAGGAGCAAAAAAAGAAACTTACTCTCAGACAGCCTCTCTACACAAAGGTATTAAAAGAGTGTTTGTTTTATTACGAGAGAGTGGTGTGTGGTTTAGGAGAGTCTTGGTGGGGGCGCTGAACTAGGGAGTGCCATCCGTAAACCACAACACTATCCAAAGGGATATCCCGTGCCATACAGTATTGTGCACTGCAATAAAAGTCTGGAGTAAAGAGAAAAAAAGAAAGGATTTTTTGAGTTATGGAATTTGTCTTTTAAGTAACAGTTACGTGCAATGGAGCTCTGCTTTCCTGTAGATGAGTAAATATCGGCTTGCCAGTGGGAAGTAGTGAATTAATTCCCTATTATGTTTTGCTTGTCTGTAGATCTTTGCTTTACCTGTCAATTCCCTTTAACTCAGCCCATGAGCTTTATCACCTTTATCCTTCTGGTTCACTCCCCCGTTACTGTGGGGGAGTGAGGACGTGGCTGCATGGGGCTGAGCTGCCCGATAGGCTTAAACCACAGGAGAAGCTGATTTCAGTCTAGGAATGTATTTTTGTGCTGCTTCTTTGGGTACTGCTACTTACTAAATTGATTGTGGAAACATAGAAGAAGTTTCAAACTGTGGTGATAGTGGGAGGGAAGGATCAGTTAAACTAGACTGATCTTTGTTATTCTGCATTTCTGAGCTGCATTTCTCAATCTGCCATATGAAAACATTCTGTCAGCTTCATTAGCTATCCAGAGCTTCAACTGGTCCGAGGTCATTTCAGTGCTAACTTTGCTATCATCATAATTTTTTATGACCCCTTCTACTTCTGCAAGTGTAGTTTTCAGGCCTTTTCAGTGAGCACAAGCCAAGTGTGAGCATGTCCCAGTGCTGACACGCCTGGCCAAATAGCTGAAATCTCTGCAATAACATGAGTTCAGCTGCTGAACTTATAGTCACCTACATTTTCATTCCTGTGCATGTGCTGTGATTGCTTCCCAAAAAGCCTGTCATTTGTGTTTCATGTTCAGAAATTAATTTTCCTCCTGGATGTTGTGTAAACCTTGAAGAGCTAGAAAAGCAGCGTCTTTCTCTGTGGAACTTATGAGGTTGGCAAGGTATTATAAAAAAGAGAGGAAGACTTTTTGCTCATAAATATCTTTGGTTTCTTGAAAATTCATCAAGAAAACCATTTTCTGGGGAAACAAAAATTGATCACAAAAAGAGAAAATTTCTTGGAGATGTCCAGAGACAAAAGCTGACCAAGAGTTATACACTGAGGAGCGTGTTTGAGATGTGCTTTTGGATGGAAGCTGCATGAGACCTGACGTGTTTTATTCAGGATAGATGGTGAATTCTGATTACTTTGTTTCATGGACTTCGATGTGCTTTACTAATTCAGCTAAATCTGACAGTCAAACCAAGATTAAATCACCAAATCATGTTCGATTTCAAAAAAGACAGAAAGGAAAGACCTAAAACTAAAGGTTTGCTCTGATCGGTTTCTAAGACAGTCACTCAGGTTTAATTAAATTGGCTGACAGTTTGCAGTATTTTGATCTTAAATCCATTCCGGGGTGTGATATTACAGATCTGGTCTTGTCTCATGAAATTTATTTTTAAGGCTCTCAATGGAATGCTTTGTTCTAGTATTTCATTAAAAACAATTCTGTTGCTTGTTTTTCCAGAAGCGTGGGTGCGAAGTGTTGGCCTTTCAGGCTGGCAAGTCCCTAAGGATTCAGTACGAACTGATGCTGAAACTAAACCACAGACCACCATGCACTCCTCTGTTCTCCTACCAGGCAGTGTTACTGATTCTTCAGAGGACATACAGGAACATCCTTCTTGTGTGATTGAAAGTGTTGTGGTGGAAGATACACCTGAGGAGGGTAAGTAGTAGTTGTGCCTCAGATGTTCAGAATGAGATTGTACTTCATTGCTTTCCCCAAGAGGTATTGGTAGATTCTGTATTGTACTGTCACAGAACTGCATAAACATTACTCAGTCCTCATTGCCATCCGTGCTGGTATAGCTTGAATATGGATAAAAGTCAGTATGGACTGAGGGGAAGGGTTCCTGTCAAGATTCATTTTATAGGTTGTGGACATGATCTCCTCACGTACAAAAGATGCTTAGTGGCTTTGTACCTGTCAAAAGTAAAGCCATCAGAACAGGACTAGATTTTTTAATGTGGTCTACATCTGTAACTTCTAAAACAAAGTGTGCAATCTCTCTGAAAACTGTCGAAAAGTACAGCTGTAGTTACTCAGAAATAGTAATGTGGCTGCCTAGTCTGTGCTGGATGCTTTCATTCTAGTAGAAATCTGAGAAAGGAGAGACCTCTGGTTTGATGAGCCTTATATTCTAAAGGAACTAAACTGCAAGGAGCTGTCGTACCCAGCGTGCCTTTTGAGAGCAGCCAGACCAGTGGCATTGGAAAGAAATGGAAAGAACTATTCCAGATGTCTCATCCCTGCCATGCCAGAGAATTCTGTGAGTGAACCCACATGGGTGGTACGAAAAGGGATGTTCAGTAGCTTTGAGTCACAAGCTCTGAGAAATGCTAAGTTACACTGAAGACATATAGACTAATTTTTAGCATTCATAAATTATCTGGTTGGACTTCCAAATGTTTTTCCTCTGAGTGGTCTGTCTAGATTGAAGACAAACTTTGCAGACACATCAGTACATAACAGTTGTAATAGTACACAATTACGATGTAGTAATGCATTTTTTAAGTCAGAAATTAAATCTGGATGTCTGATTAATCTTTATCCTAAGGAAAAGATAGACCCTATGCTCTCGGCCTGCAAGCATTGATGCACTAGGTGCTAATTTTGCCTAAAGTAGGATTGTGAAGGGAAGGGCTGCCAAGAATCTCCAAGATGGCAGAAAGAAAGCAAAATGTGAACCAAAAGGATGTAGATGTGAGAGGCCAAGTCTTTTAAAAAGTAGCTGTTCTATACAGAGTTTGTGTCCTTCAATGACATAATTCACAGAACAAAAGCTGATATTTTTATATATGTATAATATATATGTAATGTATTGCGATGAAAATAATGAATTCAGAAAAAAGAATAGCTTGACCCAAGGGTACTCTTTACAACATGTATTTTAGTTACGTATTTTATACATCATCAAAATTGGATCTTGTAAAACAAGACTTTTATGGCTATACCTGAAGAGGATCTGGTGACTCCATCTAGTAGCTGGACAGGCTGTATTTTAAAACGGTGCTTCCACTTACAATACAGCTAATAAAAGCAATGTGCAGAGAGAGATATTCGTTAGTATAAAATCACTGCAGTATGTCACCAAATGAGTATTGTTTTAGGACCTCAGGAAACATATCTATACATTTAAATTTCCTCAGTGCACAAAATTTCTTAATTTCAGATAATTGTTTTGACCAATTCAAAGAGTCAGAGGGCTTCTTTCAGGCACTGTTTTATCTTTCACACCAGAACACTTGAAGGTGTTGTGGCTTGGTTTTCTCTCAGCAGGAGTGTTGCATGCATCCAGAGTTCTCACAAATAAACCTGGGTCAGACACACCTCATGTAACAATGTGGTACAGCCCCACCTCTCAACTCACACGCACACACACGCACATTTTCCAAGATACTGGGCAAAAGCCAGTTTGCTTTTTAATTTTTCAAAATAACATTTTGAAAACATTCTTACAGAAGATGAGAAAAAAGTCCAGAATATAGCCTTTGCACTCAATATCTCTATTTTCAGGACCAGGTGGAACAATTCAAGTCTCAAACAAGTCCTCACAGATCTTTCTTATGCTTGTGGCTTTCTCAGTTACTTCCTGGTTTCTCACATTTTGCATCCCTTTTAATTACTTAAAACACTCTTTGTCCAAGAGAATCAGTGCAAGAATGTAAATGACGTTCACAGTATTTTAGCACTTGCATTTTCTTAACAGATGGAGAGGGAAACTCATGGTTGCAGAAGCTTGGAATGAATATAAGCAAGTGGTCATTTCTGAATTCCCTGATTGGATGGAGTGAAGACAGAACTCAAGAAAAAGGTATATTTACAAAGCAAGTATTATTCTTGCTTTCTGGAACACATAATACATTAAACAAAATGAGGAGGTTCTTTTTTTTCCCCTTGTATGTGAACTTTGGGTGAATGAAGTTGTGTTGCTTGGATTTTTGAATAAAATTCTTTAGCTTAGATATACACAAGTCACTATTCTAGGTAATTACATCAGTATTTTTGACCTTATACTCCAGTTAGTTAATTAGGACAGTGGGTTGACGATTATGATACTTAAAAGAATTTTCCAGTAGGAACTCAGCTACATTATTAAGCCAGAGAGATCTGATAGGGGGAGAAAAAGTAATTTTATGTTCTTATTTAAGAAAAATGAAGATTAGAAAAAAATTAAAATGTATTTCATGCTATGACAAAAAGTGGGTCTATCAAATAACTTGTAAAAGGTAGTTTCCAAGGATGTGGTAAAAGCTAGTTTTCTTAAGAGGCAACATGTTTCTGCATGGTTTTTTGTGACCTAGTTTCTAATTTTTAATTTTAAGGACATAAATATATGTAAGTGATGAATATCACAGTATTCAGGGACAAGTAATTGTCAAACAACATAAGTATGTGTGATGGTGTCCAGAAATCAGAGCTGACAAGTCAGAGTTGCTGTATTTCTCCTCCCAGGAGCCTATTTTGTTATCAGAAAAAAAAAAAAAAAATAAGATGGTTGGTGCCCCTAATAAAAAATTTAAAATGGAATATGTATGTGTGAAGTTGCTGCGCATTTTAGTTGATGAGGTAAATTTTGTTTTGCACTAGATCAGTTTCCCACATCTGGAGTTTGTTCTGATGCTGATCACAAAGCAAGTTGTGAGTTGGAGGAATGTACAACCAAAGAAGTGCCATATATTCCCTACAGCTTAGCTACACTCCATATCATCAAGGTAAAAAACCCAAACCAAACATCCCCTTCCCTAAGAGGAAGCCCCCAATGACTGAAGAGTTTACAATTTTTTAAAAATTGACAGTTTAATCATGCACCTCTTTTCTTAGGATAAACTGGATGAATTGTCATAGTCACTGTCACTGTATGAACTCAATTCACACAATTCTTTGGCCCAGTAGGTTGGTTTTTTTGATTCAAATTTGGAAGCCTGCATTGAAATTTTGAATATTGATATAAAAATGCAGACAGTAAAATCAAAGTGCCATCTTAACTTAGATAAGATTGGAGGTTGCTTAAATGCCTTTCCCAGGTAGGTATGTAAAGACAAAAACTCCCTTGTAACTGTGTTTGGAGGAAACTTTTGCCTTCTTATATATTTCTCATCATAATTCTTGATTGCTGGAAGTGGTATTTGACTGGCAGTGTAAGGTTTTGTTGCTATTACAATATTTTTGGTGCCAGTAACTGGAATAATTTTTGATTTTCTGCTTAGCCATTTTTAAGTTACGGAGCATCATATGTGCACATTCATATGTATATATATGAAATAAATACAAATATACGTATATCGTGGTTTACTGGGTTCATTGCTTTATTCCACTAAATATGGTCTTGTATGCTTGGTCTTTTATTATGGGTCAAAAAAGTTCAGTGACTTCTTTTGTACAGGCTACATGCAGACTGCTGAGCTAGCTGTAAGGCACAGGTTAAATAGCTGGAGCAAATCACTAAGATGACTCAGACCTCTGTGGGTGATGAGAGGGACAAACCCACCTGGATCTTTTCAATCTTCCCCTCAAAGAGACTTTTCTTGTGTCTTAACCTTTAAATTTTGTCTCATTAAAATTCCTCTACTTCCACAGTAACTTTTTTGGATGAGGGGTAAATAGGAGAGTGTATTTCAAGACTGCATTGCTGCTTTGTTAATTTTATGTCATTTGAACTGTGGCAGTGTCAGATGGTAGAGATTCCTCACTCCCAAGTCAACTGCTTGTAAATATTCATAAAGATTTAGAATCTAGATCCATGCTAGCAACCACAACTATTTTCAAATAAGGCATCAGCCACAACAAATAATCTGAGATTTTATTATTTTTGTTTTAATTTGGCTCAGCTGCTCACTGTCAGCAGAATTTGCATTACATGAAGCTTAAATGAAGAACAGAACCTAGGAAAATCTCTGGAACAGTTCTGGATTTTTATAATTTACATATAATCACGTTCATTACAGCACACTGCTGTAACTGACTGAGCAGTATCTGATAGTCTCATTCACATATCAGTGTTGTAGGTGTAATTTGACATTGCACCTACCAGACAAGTATGTCAAAAAAAAGGTGGACACTAGGACAGGAGCTGGTGGAATTTTCCTTTGGTTACTATTATGAACTGGATTAGAAACAAAACCAATTAAACAGATTCACTAAGGAATCTGGTGCAATTTGAAGCGTAAATGATTAATTTTCAAACAGGAAAATGCTCGAGTTGTCCATCCTTGATGTTTACATCTATTCTTATTAGTCATTAAAAATGTCAGTGTACCTTAAAGTTATAACAATTTTGTAGGATTTCAAATTATTTTAATGAAATACAAAATAAAATAGAGTATATTCTGTAACCACTTTGTTTTTCTCTCTCTTAAATGCCAAAATGCAATCTTCCCCACTGCTTCCCCTTTTNTGCTATTCTTCTTTTCCTAGAACTTTACAATTATTATAATGTCTATGTCTTCCATATTCTATTTAGATCACAGCGTTAAAAAGGAAGAAGTGGAGGTGCAACGCTAGGACCAAAAGAGAAATTCCATTTCAAGTTATTCACAGATTTGTATTCAATAGCATATCACATTTTCTGTTATTGAAGCCTGGAAGTTTTGGCCTGCAGTTCTACTGGCTATTTATCTCTGGTTCATTACAACTGCAGTTGCTAGTGCTCTGAGTTTATAATTTCTTTGTCCTCTACAGATTGTAGAAGACATGCAGCAAATGAAAAAAAGACACATGAAGATAATCAGAAAACTAGATGATATAAGGAAAGAAGAACAGGTAATTATTCTGGAGCACTAGCACCGTTGACCATTAATCAAAGTGATGCAGAGGGATAACATCTACTCCATTCACAGTTACATCTCCATTCATGTACCATTCTGTAAATAATGCCAGTGTATCTTGAAGTGTATTTTATCTTACAACTTTGTAAAGTCTGGTTTTACTTTATGTCTGGCACAGTGACAGAGATTTTTCTAAAATTTGTTTGTTACTAAATTTTTCTCTTAAATAACACCTTCATGACTGACACCAGGGTTACAACATTTGCATTTCTGCAGGCTGTGCCTCTCAAGAATGACTGCATTGTAAAGGGCTGTGCCAAGCCGAATTGCCTTTATGGCTTGTTTTTCTTTTCTTTTTGTGGGTATTTTCTGTCTGCTTTGTACTTAGCTTGGCTTTAGCTTTGCAATGTTTTGTCAGTACAGTTTGCAGAACAGCAGAATCTCTTCACCTGTAAACTCCTGCAAGGTGACAATGAGGATCCAGAGGTGCCATTCCTGTGACCAAAACTCTACAATACCTCTCTTTCCTTAGTGGCAGCATTTCTGCATTCCATTAGTCAACAATTCTCCCAAAAGATGGAATTATCTACATCATCTTTGGACTACTCTCTTCTGGAATATTTTCTTGCAGTTACAGCTTCACCTTTCTGTTTATTTGTCACATCATTCTCCTTTTCTGATCCAGAGTAATAATACAGGCACTCAGTTCCTATGAAGAGGAAGTTTTCCACACAATTAAAGTTTAATCTGGACACACGGAAAGAGGAGATTTAGAAATTCCTCTAAAGCCACCAAGGGGAAGTGAACAAGCACTTCTGACAGCCAAGTAAAATCAAGAGAACTCCCTGTGTATAGCATACAAAGGTTAAATACCCTTTGGTAGAGAGCAAGGCTTCATCCTATTCTCAGGCTGTCACATCTGCACAAGCATTGTAATACAAGTGTAAATCTATTTCTGAACTTTGGTAGGAGTGTAACACTGGCACAGTCACATCTTCCACTTTCAACTGACTGCAGATCACTAAGAGAAGACAAAGAAAAGAGAAGAGCACAGATGCATAGCAGGAGACAACAGCCTGCTGGGCAGTGATGCAAACACAGGGACTGTAGTGATCTTACTTCACAGAATCGCTCTCATTTTGTTTGCTGTGTGGATTTTTTTTTTTTTTTAATGCTACTTCCAGACTTTCTGACCTAAGTTTAATTTCTCTAAAATTGCTTCGCTCTGCTTTGGGTGAATTCATTCTGATCTGCTCTCAGAAAGGGTTTGGGTTTTATTTCTGCAGAAAAACACACAAAATATATATTATTTTAGCAGTAAGTTTTGCTCAAAGTCTTCAATGAGTGATAGTACAAACCTCCTGGGATCAATAATAAATTTTTGCAGATGATAGAAACATTGAATAAAGAGAATTAAGAGAACCTGTTGTGGAAACTGTTTTCTTTATTGTGCCTGACTTTCTGTTCTCACTCATTATTTATTTTCTCAAAAATATTTTGTTATAAAGGAGGATACTATAGCTACTATAAAGAAACATTATCATGAGAGAATGAAGTGTGTGAAATCTCATTTAGAAGCTTACCAAGAGCTGATGAACAAGAGCAACATACGCTGGCAAGATACAGTTAAGGTAACCAAGTATTACTGTTTTACATGGGGATAAGCATGCGAGGTTCTTACAGAGGTTGCAGGAACAGGCCTTATAATTAATGCTCTCTTATGGACAGATTGTTAAATGAAGACATACAGTTTGTAAAATGGTAAATTGTTTTTTTTAAAATATGTTATGCCTTTCTCCTTCTGGAGATGAATAGAGCCTTCCACAGCATACTTCCAAATAGCTTGGCCTAGCTGTGCTATGCGCTTGGAAATTGCTTTCTTTTCATGTAAATAAAGTGTGAAGGATATTCCTGGAGTATATAAGATGTGTGCTGCTTATTTGGTGATGAATAGGTATTAAGGTTTATGCTGTTCCTCCTTCTGTTCTGCTGCTGAGGACAAGGCTCAGAGTGTTCAAGCCTTTAGAAAGGGTCATTAGAATCAGACTGCCTCTGGCCACTGATGGTCATTGCTAGATGAGGAATTTTAATTTTTTTTGGTGCAAGATCCACAGGCCTCAGCAGCCTGGTCCAAATGTTATGACTTTTCAAGGAGTGCAAGAAAAAACCTCAAACTGTATGCCTTTCTGAAAATAGTGTTGAAATCGTAATCCCTTTTGTCTTATTTCCTTCAGAACCTGAGAGAAAGAAACAGACAACTGATCCAAGAGAAGGAAGAGGTTCTTCACCAAATGAAACAACAAACCGAGAACTGGAAAGAAGAAAAGGTAAAGAAACGCAGCTTGGGTTTTCTTTTTGGAGTCAGACGGTGTTCTTGTTATTGTTTCCAGTGTGTGCTGTTTGCCAGCCTGTCTGCCTTTAGGTATGCACATCCAAATCAGCAAAGATTGAAACTGCTATGTGTTTGCCTTCCTTTTTTTCAGAGAATCCATGCAGGTTTTCACCTTTTAAAGAGCAACAAAGATAACATATGCTGTTTTGTCTTACTATATTTTTCTTTCTGCTACAAACTATTAGATGGTCACTTCTGTTGCCTTCCACATTCTATGACTTTTTTTTAAGAATTTTAAAATTACAGTACAGCACATTGCTTCTTTGTATAGCAATTAGAATTAAAAATCAACAAGAGCTTCTCATTGTGCAAGTTATTGCAATACTGCATTTCAGCTGGCTGACACAGCAGGAAAACTACCTTATTTGGTAGTTCCCGGGAAAAACTGCCTGAAGTTACCCAGCTTTTCCAAATTTGTCTGTAATAATGAGACTTTAATTTATTAACAGCATAAGTGTAAAAAAAATTGTTGTGTTTTTAATAGATAGCATTGGTAAGCATGACCTGATATTTGTTATTTTCTGCACAGGGTTTTCTTGTCTGCTCAATATGTGCAAGTCTTCCTTTAATTTTCAACATTGCTTGGTTGCAGCCGGTTTTCATTGCAGTTCTGCAAGACACATATTCAGGAAGATCTTACCCAACCTTGTGGGGGGGGAGTGGTGGGGGAGGGAGTGGAGCTGGGGGCGGGGTCTGTGAAGCAGATTATTTTTAAATTCGTGAAACTGAATGCAGATTGCTGTACGATTTCTGAGTGAAGACCTCGGGCAAGTTTTTTAGTTCCTTTTCTCAAGTGACATAGCACCGCCTTCTGTTTAAGTTCTGCATGGCATCAGTATTTAAAATGAAGGTTTTTATTTTTCAAACACTTTGAGCCATGCTCACCACTATAATACCACGTGCCTTATTGATAAACTGCAAAAAACCCCCTGGGTTTTACAAATCTTTTGACCTAATTATTATATACCAAGGAAATGTAGCAAAAGTATTATGATAAATAGTTAAAAGTGATGAGGATACTATGTTCTAAGGCTTGTGGGAAGAAGGAATATTTTGTGTTAGGCCAGATAATGCTGGCACACACAACATTTTCTGCTGGGCTGCTGTAGGAATCCTTCCAAAAGCTTTTGTTATCCAACTGTTTCAGGAGGATCAAACGTTTTTGTCTCTATTATCATTTCAGTAATGTGGACAAATGCTTAAGAAAGCAGAAGCACAGGACCCCTTGACTCAGGCTCCTGTGAAAGCACTGAGCAGTCTCTGGTTTATTTCTTTTTTTTTTTTTCAAGAAAATTATCAGTCTATAGCCCATTTGTGTAGGTTGTACACAGAAGTAGCAACAACACTATTTCCATATCATTGATTATTCTCCTCAAGGAAATATAATGAAAAATGGTAGAACACTGATTTCCTGCTATTCTCTTTTTCTTGTCTTGCAGATCTGGATTCTAGAAAATCTGTGTAAAAAGCTAGATTATCTTTATACCCAGCACACACTGAGTGAGTGTTTCAAATGCAGAGTTTCTTGATCTGTTTCTGTTTCTTTCCTGTTTGGTTTTTTGTTTACACTGAGCTGCATACCAGCTGAAGTCAATATAAGTATTTCCATTTCAATACTGTGTGTGCAGGTGGAATAATAAAAGAATGTTGAAGCTACAAGTACTGTCTGTAATGACTCCAAACTCCTTAGCACACCAGGTTTATTACAGTCAGCATAATTTCTCAGTAGGTTTATTTCAACACTTGTAGCCTTTCCTTTAGAAATGTGAAGCAAAACAAAGCATGACTCCTTAATAATTCTTTAAGTTTTTATAAATTAAAATGATTTATTAATTAAAATGAAATATTGATTATTAAAAAGTATTAGTTTATTATGAATTCTTGATTTCTAAAGGAAGATAATTTCACAGAGACAGTATTGTTGCAATTGCAGACTAGAAATGCTGAAGTTATTCTTACCTGGTTTTCTATTGTTTTCAATTCAGCTTTAGAGGAACTACACAACATCAGTCTACACGTGGAAAGATTGCAAGACCTCATGAATTTCCAGATAAAAAATCTTCAGCAAAAGTCAGAAAAGGCAGAAGGAGAAAATTCAGATGTTTCAGAGGTTTTAGTATTAAAAACAGAACAAGTGAGCACAAAAATGGAAATGTAACTGGTTGTTTATAAGATTACTTAAGATTAGATTAAGTAATCTTAGATTACTTTGATAAGAGTAAGGTATTTCAAAGGCGATCAGGCTGATTCTAGCAAAAGCTTAAATCAACCATGGGCATAACTTATAGTAATTTTGGTGTGTAAATATATAAATGGCTTGAGAATGATACATTTATGATGAATGATTAAAACATGACAATAATGAAACAAACTCATTGGTTCAGGAATCACTGATAGTGTGCTATGGCTGTCGTCATGTATTTGGTAGTAGAAACTTTGCTACAAAACGCTTCTAAGAATCCACCTCCTTGAAATTTAAAAAACTATATTGTGAATGTTGGAACCAAAGAAACCGTCTTATTCAACGTTCCATTTGCTTTTCTCCATTTCTGCTCCACCTTGCTCATTAAAATCCTGGGAATTTCATATGGAAGCAATCAAAATCTAGACCTTGGCTTAGTGCACAAGAGTTATCTTTGTTGCCTCCAGGTAGCTAATGAAGAAGAGAAGACTGAATGGTCAGTGGAAAAGGGATATCTTTGGCAAGCACACACCATCCTGCAAGAGATGCAAGACTCTTTACAGAAACGAGAGAGGGAAGTGACTGAGCTCCTACAAAGTGAAAGGAGATTTAACAAGGCAATGAAACCTCAAACGACAGTGGTAATATTCTTGAAATCTCTTATCAAGATGGTAAGAATACTGTTTCTGCAAAGACGAAAATTTATTTAATGGGTTTTCTAAGAAGTTCATTAGTGAAAAAAAATGCAGTTTTGTTTATTATTGTTATAGTCTTAAAAATGGCAAAATGTTATTTTGTATACATTAATTTACAGGTAAGATTTTCAGAATAACACATGGAATTAAAGAACCACAGATACCCACTGAAATCCTACAGAAAACTCATTAGACCAACTTCAACGCTCATTAGCTGGCATTATTTTAAAAGATCAATTGGTGAAGTATGACAATGGTGTCATGGAAAAAAAGTGTTTTTCTAACCTCTCAGCTATGTGAACTGCATGAACTGCAAACAGATGCACCAGCTTTGCAGGACATTTGATCTAATTTTTGATCCATGTTAGGTTCACACCATATATTGTGATGTCCCTGGGGCACAACAATACATCCATCAGCTTATCAGGAAGAACGAGGATGAAAGAGCTGATCAGAAAGAAGTTTTTAATAATGCTCAGACTGACATTCTGTCCTATGAAGTCTTTTATGGAAATGAACTTATGGATGACAGAAGGTATATTGAATAGCTAATAAAACAAAGACAGAAGTAACATAGAAAAATAATGAGCTCTTTTCACAGGGAGAAAATATATTTTTAAGAATGCTGTTAAAATTTTCATGTCTATTTTTGGGGAGAAAGTATTAAAGTAGGGTCTACATGTATATTATGGAAGAAATCAAATAACTTAGAAGTACCTTGCAGAAAAAGCAGAAAAACATTTGAACTAAACTGGCTTATGCAAGTTTTTTCCATTGTATTATAAAAATATGCTGAAATAAGCTTATTTGGCAGGCCTGTGCTACAACATCGACATCTTCTCTTCCTACTTTTTCTACAGGAAGTTCATTAAATATTAGCTTCTTTACAAATTACCTTCCTTACAAGTAACTTTTCTTTTTCTTTCTTTTTTTTTCTTTTTTTTTCTTTTTTTTCTCTCTTTTTTTTTTCTTTTTAATAATAGGACACACCTCCCAACGAAGCTTTTCAGAAACATTGGGAAGGCAAAGTATGATTTAGAATGTGTTGAAACCGAAAAAATTGTGTTTGATTGTATCCAGACAGGAGAAATCCCCAACTGGATTAAAAGGGATTGTCTTTTTGTGGCCTGGTCAGGTGAGACATCCTCTTGTCAATTCACAGAAGCCTAACTCTCCTCAGCTAATGTACTTTTGAATACATGAAACAACAGTGCATCAGTAAAAAGCATGTTGTTGCCATGACACAGCTTCCATCTTGTGCAGTGTAGTGAATGACTGTATGAATTGTAATACTGGGTCATGCCTTGTAAATGCAGGGTTTCCAAATTTCTACTCCACTGTTCATCTTTCCTTTGGTACCTTTATCACTTTGAAAATAGGTGTCTTTGTATACTGTGTCTAAACATCTCAGTGCATGTTCAAGGTAGATGGACCCAGAATCTCCACAGATTTGGCCGATGTGCACTGAATGAAATAACAATTGTGGAATTCAGAAAGCAGTAACCCCTTTGCAGCAAAACTTAAAAACGTCCATTGCATGAATTTAACACACTATGCTCTTCTAGTGGGACTGGTAGAAAAGCTTTCTTCAAATATTTGGTTTGCTTTTTCTACGACTCTGCAACACAAAGCCTGGTCTTGGTGACTTAGTCAGGGAAAGGAAGGTGGATGTGTTCTTCTATTTGAAAAAAGGACTGTTTCTAGTTTAGAAGGTTTACTGGGTTATGTGTTGATCCTGTATAACTACATAATTATGGGAACTCTCCAGGAGACCCTGCAATATGCTCTGAGGAGACAGAGTCATCATTCTGAGGAACACATGCAGAAGTTTAAAATGGAAATCAAGGTAATACATTAAAATGTATCACTCCACATGGTTTTAAAGAAGTTATTAATAATACGCTCATTTTCCTAGCTATTCTTAAGGGATTTGAGATTTTCTTTGAATTATATTCTGTGATGTCTAAGCACATTTACATCCAAGCATAACATAGTTTTGCTAACTAGTGAATTACAGGATTACAGTTTTCTGTGTATGAAAGGATTCCCATGTCCTATTTTGCACCTGTATATCTATTTTGTTGTTGTTGTACAAATCTTTGTGCATCTTGATGGCCCTTGATGTCTTTTGCAAGCAAAATATACTAAAATTACAGAACTCTTTAGGCTGGAAAAGGCCCTTACAATCATTCAGTCCAACTATTAACCCAGCACTGTCAAGTTTCTTAAATACCTCCAGATATGGTGACTCAACCACTTCCCTGGGCAAACTGTTCCAATGCTTGGCAACCCTCCACATGAAGATATTTTTCCCAATATCTAATCTAAATCTCTCCTGGCTCAACTTGTGGCCATTTCCCTTCCAGTCCTGTCATTTCTTACCTGGGAGAAGAGACTGACATCACACTCCCACCTCCTTTCACGTAGTTGTAGAGAGCAATAAGGTCCCCCCTGAGCCGCCTTTTCTCCAGGCTAAAAACCCACAGCTGCCTCAGTCTATCCTCATAACATTTGTGATCCAGGCCCTTAACCAGCTTTGCTGCTTTTCTCTGGACATGCTCCAGCAGCTTCTGTTTCATATATCTAATGATTTGGGATGCATGGATTCATGCTTGCTTATCAGTAGGTTATGAAAGAAGCCTGTGAATTTACATAAGAGTAAATAACTGGAAAAAAGTAACTGTTTGAATTGAGGTTTCTCAAACTGGGAAAATGGCATCCACGAGTCCATGGGCCCTGATGGGATG
>VXBT01013938.1:12755-30926 GCA_013400235.1 Oriolus oriolus
GTTCTTCAAATGCTAACTAATCTAACCAATTTTGTATTGAAGCATGAATGCATTTTAATTCACTATTCAAACTGTTGTAGCAATGAATATTTCTGCATCCTTAGCAATATGTTGAAAGAGAGCTTTTTGCTGCTTTAAAAAAAAAAAAAAAACTTCTGCAATTTCTTTATACCGTCTGATTAAAATCCAATTAATTACAAACACAATTAAACCTTTCTGCTACACTTTGCAGAAGAGGGTTGATGGAAGTAAAGTTGTCAATCAAAGATCCAGTAGGGAGTAGTAACTTGTCATCTACGTAACTTTTAACCAGTAAAAATGTTAAGTTAAAATACTACATTAACAGTGTATTGCTGTATGCAAGTTTATTAGGAAATATCTCACTTCTTTGATTGTTGTTCTGCTTATCATCAGATCAATACAATTTTGTTTATACGGCACCTTTCTTGACAAAGTCATCCCAAGGCATTTCACAACAATAAATGCACGTATAATAAAAAGGCAGTTAAAAATACAATAAAAGGAAATTAAACACTAATGTACAATCCAATCCTATTGTGAAGTCAGTGCTGCCAATGCATAATTTGGTGGCACCCAAACTTTTTTTTAAATTCTTGTTTTATTGACATCTTGGAATTTTATAAAACCAATAAAATGCCTATACATAGCAAATAGGGAATATACATTATATATATCAGGATTTTTCTCAGTCCACATTGTCAATTGGCATAAATCAGCATTTCCTTGCTGACTTCTATAAAGCTGTAACAAATTATGATTGAGTCTATTAAATGTTGATTTAAACTTAAAAGACAGAATACATTTCTTATCATTTGAGGGTTTGAAGTTGATACTAGTTGCAGACAGGTTACATCTTTGTTTCTTCACTATCATCACTGAAAGCTCCCTGGAGGGTATATATGAAACTTCTTCTCCAAAGGGCAAAAAAGTAGGAGTAAAGTTCTCTTTCTTATCCAGGCTTTGAATAGGTGTTGTGGTAGACACCTAAGCACCATGCAGCCACTCGCTTGCTCCTCCGCATGGGATGAGGAAGAGAAATTGAAGGATAAAGGCATGAAAACTCATTCCTTGCATTAAGGACAATTTAAAAGCAAAACCCACATGGCAAGAAAAACAAAACAAGGAATGAATTAATCATGTCTCATAGGCAAGCAGGGATTATCCATCCACAGGAGAGTTGGGTTTCCATCACGCTCAATGGTTACCTGGGAAGACAAATGCCATAACCCTAAACATCCCCTCTTCCTCTTTCCTCCAGGTTTCATTGTTGACTATAATGTCACATGAAATGGGACATCTCTTTGGACAGCTGGAATCAGCTATGCCCGATGTGTCCCCTCCTTGGGCTCCTCCAATTTGGTCACTGGCAGAGCCGAGTAAGACACAGCAGCCCTCGATGCTGCGTGAGCACCGCTCAGCAGCAGCTGAAACATGAATGTGTTACCATCCAAGAGAGTTTTTGACCTCAAGATGTCCCAGGGTGGAATTTTGTCCACAATCGTTGCCCCTGGCTTGCTTTTACACAAAAAATTTAACAGAGATGAATTCTCCAAGCCCCCTCACTGCTCCCACTCTGCTCTCATTCTTTATGCTGTCCTCAAACTCACAACTGTCCTCCGACACCTCTGAGATTGCTTACTCCCCGCACTTTTCATTTTGTCTCTACTTCACCTGTCTGCCTCTTTGGGGGATGGGACTACAAGAAAAGCAACATGACTAAATCCAGTTCAACCCACAGAAGACTATAACTTGTGTCATCTGCTCTGGGACCATCAGGAGTGGATGTAGCATGCATCAGTTCAGTGAGGAGAAGAACATACAAGATTTGATGGCTTCAATGCATTCTGGATGCTCTTTATACTAGTTACTGAAAAGAAAGTGGGGCATAGTTATGCATGTGCAGCCAGGCAGATAGCCTGAGATAATCTGAAAATTGTAGCTTAAGAACTGTTTAAAAAAAGAAAACAAACAAGCACAAAAAACCACCAAACAATTTTGAATGTCTTTTTTAGCACATTCACGTACTTATCCTCAACTGAACTCAAGTGCACCTTAGTGGTAAGTATGCCTTTGAATAGTTCTTCTAGTACTAAAGCTTGTAAACACACATTTACATTTTTTTTGCCCTTAAACGATTGGGCCAGGCCACTTGTGGTCCTATCTGAAACCAACAGAAGCCAACAGTGAGATTTGCTCTATCTGATTTCAGTCTTCAACATCTGATTTAGTCCTTGAGACACCCTGTGTAGTCAAAGGTGAAAAACAAGGCATTATTTCTTCGTCTCAGAGAGCTGTTTTAGGGTGAGGTGAAGCTCATCTTTTAAGAGTTCCTGGGGTTTTTTTCCAACTATAAAGGGAACCTATAAGACTATAAAGGGAATCTAGAGCAACTCACTTCTATTTAGATGTTTACACTTAGTCAGTATCTTCAACTCATACTGTGTAAAGGTAGGGAGGACTCACTAGCCAAAGACAAAATGTTTTTTCATCCAGACATTCCTCTGCTCCAACCCTGAGGCTGTTCCCCTCCCCCATACTTTTTAAACAAAGGGATGTCACTTTTCACTAGTGGCTAATTCAGTTGTGAGGCAAAGCGAACGACTGGGAAGGGTGTAATAATTACAGCACAATGTGATGATCCTCTAGTGTATTCCCTGAAGAAGTATGATCTCAGAGAATTTCTGCTAGGCCCTCTTCAAGTAATTACTGTCAATTCATGCTTATCTGCCAGCTCTCTCTCCAGGTTTTCTTTTCCTTGCCTTCCTTAGTGAAGATACTGGTTCTGACAAAAGAAGCCATTTGTCAAGGAGCTGGCATGCCAACTTTTCCTTCCCATTCTTTGCTGAAATTATGCAAGAGATTACAGTCCAGCCTGGACCAGTATGTACCTTATCACCTAAATAATAGAGCACATAATAGCCAATGTCAAATGGACATTGGTGGCAGCAGATACAGCTATGCCATTCTCACAACCACTTCTGGACATCATTTTCGACACGGGAAATCACAGAGGGCTTTCAAATAGATCACCAAGGCTGATTCAGTAGCTGCAAATTCTGTCGCTGTAACAATCCTGGAAGAAGATTTTGAACATAGACTCTTCTCCTCAGGGGCCATACTGGAAGGGAGGAGTCTCTTCAAGGAATATCTCAAAAGGTGAAGGTTGCCTACACATAAAAGAGCCATGGATAGGTTTTCTTGGGCTTCCGCAGTGATGAACTTGATTTCAGCTTGGCCTGGTGTGGAGTGAAATTACAGCCTAAGCCTTGTTTACTCTCCCAGGGTTTAGACAGAGGACTTCTGACTTACAGTTTTTGTGCAAGCCTGGTTTAGGCAATAGCAAATTAAAATCCTCTAACGACTAAATACAGTTGGATTCCTCCCCTAACCACTACATTATTTAATTTTAAATTCTTGAATGGAAAATGGAATTGGCTCAGATTTCCTGTGAAAGCAGCAAAATGAACTACTATTTAGAAGGTTTAACTGTCTAGTACTGCAAAGAATAAATCCACAGGAATAAGAAAAAATCATCTGGTGTATTCATGTGCTTTTGGCAAAATTGCAAGGGTGGTCTAACAACAATTTATTTGAACCAAAATTTTCATCCTCGTTTCTTAGACTACAGAGCAAACATGAAACTCTTCAGTTCTCTGAAAGTCTACATGCTCCGAGAGTCTGAGCATGAATTCTGTTTGTCTTCAGTTTCCAATTCCTGTGTGAGCACGCCCTAAGAACCAAGTGAACTTCAGAGTCCATCTGCACTATTTTGGTAACCTGCAGACGTGATGGTGCAGGACACAAGACTGGATGTAGGACTGGCATGTCCCACTGCTAAGCCATCTTCTCACAGGTACCTGTGCCACTAGACAGGGTTGCACTTTGGCAACTGAATTGCCATTTTTCAAGAGATTGCTCTTCTTTCCTAACGTGCAACATTCAGCTTCTGCTGTCTGGTCAGTCTTCACCACACAGGGGAAACAAAGTCAGTCTCCTTGAAGAAATATGCAGTGTGGAATTTTCACCTTTTTCAGGTTTTAAGCACACATTTTAGTTTCCAGGCTATCTGTACAACATGTGAAGGGTAAAGTAAGAAGGAAATCGGAGAAAGGTAGAACTCTTTACCCTAACAATTTGAAGAGGGTGCTTTAGCTTTATCAGATGCCAGCACTTGCCTCAGGATTTGGGCTTATTATGAGCTTGATTTAGCTGTCAACAAATTGATCCAAAACAACTGTCTTCCCCATACTAGCTCCTTCAAGCCATGTAGAATCTCTGGAGGATAGGTCCTTTTTCATTTGTGTGTTGCAGTTTGCTTTTCCCCCCTCCGTGTCTTTTTACCCCCAGCACTGTCAGTAGTTCACCCGATAACTTACTTGCTACCACATTTTTTAACTTCCTAGAATTTGGTGGCTGAAGAAATTCAGCAATGCCCTCTGAGGACTTGCACAAACATGTCACTTTGCAAAACATCCCCTGATTTTGTCAGTTGCATGAGCTAATGCCAGTGAAACTCCAATGCTTTGGAAGAAAATCCAGGGGCACCTTGAGGGGTTTATTTTTTATTTTTTTGTAAAGTTCAAGATGATTAATTATATGGGACTCAAGATATGTAAAAGTTATCCAAGTTTTCACCATTAATCACATAAATGAACAGAAAATAATTAGTTCGTAGTGACTTTCTGGCTTATTATAATCAGCCCAACTCAAATCGACTTAGCCCAGAGAGCCAAATATAGCAAGGAAAAAAGCTCGAGGCATTTTTTCGCTATGTGTTGCCTGTTATCACACAGTGAGGTTTCTGTTCAAATGATGTGCCTTATTAAGGCAGGCGAAACCCATTTAAACAATGTATCAGAAATGCAGACAAGCTGCAGAAAAATACATGTATAAAGGGTATATTTTTCTTGAAATTTATTGATGGCTAAGCCTGCTAAAACTTTAGAAAATGTGTTTTCTAAACCACTGACATTATGTTTTTCTAGTAATACAATTGGGGTTTCTTTTATTTTTAATTTTGCCGTCACTTCTTTCTCCCCTCTTACTTCTCTTTGTAATGGACTTGAAGAATGGCAATTATTCCCTTTTATTTTACTGGCTTAAACCATGTGCTTATTAGAATAAATGTTATCATTACCCTTTTTATTTTATGATTAGTAATTTTTTATTTGATTGCCAATGCTTTTACTGTAGGCTTAAAGTCTTGAATATTACATGTGATTGAACAATAATAAAATGGAAAGACTTGGACATGATTCTTTCTTTCTTTTTCCTAATAAATACAACTTTAATTCTCAGAGAGCTATTCTAAAGGTAGGTACCCCACATTATGTTTAAATTGTTGTTTTTTTCTGTCATCTATGTGAATATGAAACCTCATGATCTTTGACATTGTCATTTTTGGCGTGATATCATAAAATCACAGAAACATTGAATAATTAAGGCTGGAAAATACCTCTAAGATTATCGAGTTCAACCATTCCCCCACCACTGCCATGCTCACTACTAAACTATGTCCTAAGTGCCACATCTACACATGTTTTAAATTCCTGCAGGGATGGTGACTCCACCACTGCCTTGGACAGCCTGTGCCAGGGCTTGACCACCCTTTTGATGATGAAGTTTTCCCTAATATACAATTTAAACCTCCCCTGGCGCAACTTGAGGCTGTTTCCACTTGTCCTGTCCCTGTTCTGTGGAGCAGAGCCCGACCTGGCTGCCCCCTCCTGCCAGGGAGTTGTGGAGAGTGAGAAGGTCCCCCCTGAGCCTCCATTTCTCCCGGCTGGGCCCCTCAAGATCCCTCAGCAGCTCCAAATACTTTGTGAGGGTGTTCCAGACCCTTCCCCAGCTCTGTTCCTTTCTCTGGAGACACTCCAGCACCTCAGTGTCTTTCTTGCAGTGAGGGGCCCAAAACTGAACACAGGATTTGAGGTGGCCAGGACTGTTGGTAAATGATGGAAAATGGCTCAGAACACTTCTGACAGTTCCCTCAGTCCCCTTGAGTGGATCCCATCTGGCCCCATAGATACACACACATGTCTTAGTGCAATATCAGGACACTTCCCATTTCCCCTTGGATTATGAGGGCTCTGTTCTGCTTCCCATCCCTATTTTCCAGCTCAGGGTGCCTGGAGAACAGCAGTCCTCACCATCAAGGACTGAGGCAAAGAAGGCATTAAGTACCCCAGCCTTTTCTTTTGTTACTGTGTTTACCCCCATCATCCAGTAAAAGATGGAGGAATATCAAATTGTACTAAAGTTTGTGTCTTAAAGTTTGGAAATCATGGTGTCATCAGGCTGCTGAGACAGACATCCTGTCAGGTAAGTTTCATAGCCAGCACACTTAAACAAGTAAAGTGATAAACTTGTGAGTACATAGGAGGGTTGTCAGTGTCACATGTCACTAGAATTGTGATGTTGAGTCAGAAAAGAGGCATAATTGGGTAAAAACTCAGACAGGATCCCAGACTTTTCTGTGGCATCAATAATGGAGAGGCAAGGCTCATGAGATGTTTCTTCTGATAAATTTTTGCCTTGTAATTTCACGCTGGTGATGCAGCAATCATTTCCTGTGTTTTGAATTATTTTTTTTTAAAGTTTTGAAAAAAAAAAAAAAACCATCTGTTTTAAAAGCTGCCTGGAACTACAACACACAACTAGGACAATTTAAATTAAAAACTGTCTCTGAAGGTAAAATAGCTCAAAGGCAGAGATGAAATCTGGTCATTTTGTAAGCTAAAGAAGCAAAGTCATGTATGCAGACTCCAGCCTCACAGGGTAACAGACGGAGGAAGAGAGGTGGTCGGAAGCTTCAACTTCATCCTCTACATAAAATTTTCAAATATGAACTTTGAAGCAATCATGTAACCCAGTATTACACTGCTACAGAAACAAGCCTGTTAATAAGATTAGAAAACTCAGCCTCCTTAAAGCTATCTACCTCTGTTTGAAAAGCTCCTTTTTATTTTTTTCCAGTTTATTCCTGTACTCTGTAGAAGAGTTGTCAGTTGTTTTAGCATGGAGTTTACAACAAAGAGCATGGAGGTACCCAGAGACACTGAGATGAACAGCTAGCACCTATGCAAGTACCCAAGAAATGCTGAAGACAGAGTATTCAAGTCTTCCCTGTCATGAATTTGATATTTTCAGCCTTATACAGAGCTCAAATGCTTTCTTTAAAAAAATAAAATCAGTGGTTAGTGCTTTTAGATCATCACTGTTAGAAAGACAAATGCCCAGTTTTGCTGTGGTCATCCAGAAAATGAAAACACGCAGTTTGGGTCCTTTTGGATTTGGATGAGATTTTCCGACTTCCAAGAGTTTGATTCAGATCTCTGCACAACTTTTCTGAGGAGAACAGATACACAAACACTCCAGGGACTGGAAACAACAGCCAAGTTACAGAACTCAGGAGCTCACAGTATATGAACTCTCATTGATTAGGTATTCCCATCAGGAAACATGCATGAGAGATCATAAAGACCTACTTGCTTTTTTGTTTGTTTTTTTTTTTTGTCTTCTCTCTTAATTCTCTGGTAAAGTATCTTCCAGTGATTACAGAACCATATCCCAGCTAAGAATGGTTTCCTAAAACAGGGAAGTGCAACCACTTCCGAGAGAGACATTCCAATCTGAAATCTATAATTTAGTTCACTCTTCACAATATGCCGTGACATCTCAGGAAACTTTTTAACTCTCTGGATGGGGGATCAGACTGCAAATTACAGGACTGTGAGATTGTGAAGATTCTGTTATCTGACAGCAACCCATGGAACCTTGACTTCATCATTTTGCCCTCCTGCTTTTGCACCCCTATTTTGTGTGTTCAGACCAAACTCCTCTTGGCAATGCCATTCTGTTATTACATTTGTACAATCCCTAGTAAAAAAGCAACTGGAAAACATCTGGAGCCTCTAGCCACCGATACTGTAAATAATAATACATTTCATTTCTCTAAACAGCAATGCACATACATCAAATAGGGTTATAACAATAAAGATTTGTAATAAAATACTAATAAAAAAAATTGAAATGCAGTTGCTAATAAAAAACCTCTTCAGGTTTCTCTTTCATAGTCCATGTGTATGTGTCTTGGTGAATGTGTGTGTGTGTCTGCAACATAACAGCCAAATTAGATTTTGCATATTATATCAAAACAAATGCAATCACAGTAACCATTTATTTCTTGGCATTTTCATTTCTTTTTTTTTTTTTTTTTTAATGAACTTTCCCTGAGGACACTCTTACAATTGAGCATTTATTTATTATAAGTAACAAAAAGAATTTTGATTGTTCCAGCAAAGAAATACACTTTGATAAGCACACAGTACCACAGATGAAAATAACAATACAAGTAAGTAATTAAAAACTTCAGAATTTAAGAAAGAAATTTTCTACTGATATATCTCTGTAGAATTTAATGAAGTTATGGTAGAGATTTGGGGCCTCGGAAAAAGGAAACTCTTGAATATATGGCCATATTTCCCCATTTGTCTTAGGCAAAAAAAGTCTTACTAATATGACATCTCAGCCTACCTTGTTTGGAAGACTGAAAATACAAGAATATATATTTTGTTTTGTTTTGTTTTGGTTTGGTTTGGTTTGGTTTTGGGGTTCTTTTTGATTGTTTTGTATTTGTACACATGTTGGGAAGTAAAGGAGCAGTGTCACACAACAGTGTCGCAAAAAGAGTCTACTTTAGGCATAAGATCATCCATTTCCTTCTGGATGAGAACACACAAAGAAGTTGCCCAGAAGAAAAAATTCCTATGAACCAGTTTAACAGTAATTATTTTATTTATTCTTTCACCTCACTGTGAGGTTTTCCGTGCCTCTTTAACCTGTGGAAGGAAAGGATGACCTATATCCCTTATAGAAGTCAGATGAGAAGGAAATATTGCGGCACACTGTGCTTTTGAGCAGCACTATGGATGGAGATACCAATCTGTAAACTGCTTCATTGTCCATGACAGCATTGCAAAAAAGCTTCTTTTTCTTAAAACTGAAAAAAATACTTACAGCTTAAAAACTTTTCCTTTTTTTTTTATATTGTGATTACTGTGTGTACGAGGATTCGTGTCTTAAGATTTCATAGAATGTTAATAGCTAATGGCTTACATCTGATAAATGTCCCTCCAGCTGTTTTTTTATTCTCCTTTCTAAGAATCATGGATTCAATTTTTATTTTCCTTTCCCCGTAGAAGTCAAATTATATGAAATGGTAGACAGCAGTGAAAATCTTATTATTCATTCCAGAGTGGCAAGACCTAAAATTTTTCATGAAAAATGATGCAAATTTCTCCCTGCCTTGATTATCCACTCTGGATCACCGTAGTGCAACTATTGCTTTTGTGATATAAAATCTGGAGTTTGGATACAATGGTTTTGCTGTTTAGTGTTTTTGTTTGCTTGTTTGTGTCTTTGGGGTTTGGATTTTTGTTTTAGTTTTTTCCTTCCTTCAAAAAATCTGCCAGCTTTAAGCTCACAAGTCACCCCGTTAATAGGAGACCAGGTATTTGAGATAAGTATCAAATATGGGAGGACATTGCTGCGGCCTCAGGAGCACTGCTGGAGAAGGATTCAGGTGTCAATTGGGAAGTGTTTGCCCACCCTCAGCAAAGCATAAGGGAAAGCAAAAAAGTACTCTTGGGAAGAAGATTTAAGCACTACAAGGTTGGTATTTCTAGCAAATAAAATGCGGGTGAAATAACAGCTCCATCAGCAAAATGGAGGTGGTGGCAGGAGGCCTGGTTGTTTGAGGCAATGAGTTTGTGCTCAACAGAAGAGTGTTAGTAAGGTTTATCTGCAGCACTCGTTGTGACGGGAACAGCAGCAGTCGATGTGAAATTATATGAAAATGTATATGAGAATTTTTAGTAAATTCTTTGGGGCATTTGCCCAAATTTAGTCACAGCTCAAAATCTTTACTCCCGCCTTATTAGTTTAAAGCTGTGATGGAAACTCAAAGTGACAGCGCTGTCAACACACTCAGACATAATGCTACAGAGCACTGTGCTTCCGGGCCAGCAAACAAAACATCAGCTTCCAAGTGAAAAGGCATCAAAATAGGAGAAAAAAGCAACTGTATGCTGTGCATTATCACCATATAATGCTATAAAGTAGAACAGCACATTTACTAAGGAAAGCAGGGGCAGGAGTGCATGTCTAGGGAGATTCTCTTCACAGTAGTGCCATAAGCAGGAGTCTAATTTACTTATCTCTAATTTGCATGGTGATGGGATTGGCTATTGGTAGTAGCCTGCTATTAGTCTGAACGACTATAAAGAAGAAAGAACTTCCCTCTTTGATACACACATACATAAAACAAAGAAAGAAAACCATGAAGGAAAGACCTAGTGTATACTTCTCACACACAAAAGCAAGCAAGACAAGATGAAAAGGCTTTGAAATTATATTTAATGCTGTAGCAGCTCTGTTCCTGCATCATTACTCCATTAAACTCAACAGCTGAAAGGATACCAAGAAGCTTGGTGTCTTTGTTTTCTGTTGAAATTCAGACCTTTCACACCTTCCAGGGCTGTTCTCAGACAATAGTGTGTAGATTTACCTGCAGAGGAGGCAGTGCCTTCAGCTGCACTTCTTCTTGTGAAAACACAGGAAGAAACCACAAAATGAGTGAACAGGGCCATGGAAAACATCATATTTCCTCCTTCCACCTGCTCCAGCCAAGTCTCCACAGCAGCCTCCATCTCTAGGGTTGAAAGTGTTGCGGGGAAGGAGGGTGGGGACCAGAAAAGAAATGACACAGAATGAGCACAGTTCATGTGACTTCATGCCAGTGGTCAAACACCGTGGGCTTTAGACCTTGCACAGGTGCACTTACTAAGAAATATTCAATTTGGTTAGTGAAGATATCCTTAGTGACACAATTATACAAAGAGAAAACAGTATTTCTTCAAGATCTACATGACTTCTATAAAATCTCTCTAGTGTCTCTGGACACGGGAGGGCTTGCTAGCCTGTGAGGTAAGACATGAGGTCTAGGAGTCAGTCCCCGGAAACAATAACGAAGACTTGAAATTTCTCCATTAATTTGACAAAAGACCAAATCTACTTCCATCAGAAGCCCCAAACCAGCTTTTCTCCCACTCACACATGCAGGGACACATACAGGCTTGATTGACAATTTTCTTCCATAAAGTTTCTTTTTCACTTCCACTAATATGTGACAACTTTTACTACTGCAGGTAAATGCTGCATTTTTAATAATTGTGTAACAAGGACCTTTAAAAAAGACCAAGATACTGAACCGTCAAGAGATTAAAAAAACCCCACAGAACAACACAGAAGAGGAGAGCACAATTAAAGAGTTTTAAGTGTAAATGGAAGTGCTAATCTGGGTATATTGGGAGAATTACAGCCACAGAATAAGTTGTCATCTAGAGCACTAAATATACCAAATCCCTGGTGTTACAGCAGCACTATTATGAAATACCTGCAGTCCCCTGGTGAGATGCCAGAAGGAAAAGGGGAGGACTCTGTTTACCTCCTGCACCTTCTCCCTCAATGACATAAGGTAAGGCAATAAAACCACTTTGTTGGTGTCACTGCACCCACTACAATCATCTTACAGCAAGGTGATGTCATTTTTCCTGTCCTCCTCTTACAACAAATACATTAGCCAACAGTGGAGATTAAGCTTTAGAGACTTTGTGATCAGTACATTCTGTAAAACCTGACTTGATCTTCCTATGAATAAGGGAAAACCAGCAACCCATTATAAAGTGAATAACACTGCAATCCTACTGATGGTGTGTTATGACGGTTTTCTCCTAAACTTCTTCGCTCCTCACTTGTAACAAAAGTGCAGAAAATTCTACAGATGTATCTTAGATACACAAAAAGTAGACTAGGGTTTTTATTTAAAAATAAATATTCAGCTGTACAATTCCTGAAAGAAAGCAGAACCAAAAGGAATCATCTCAGTTTTCCAATATTGAGTAAATTCTTTTGGCTGGTACAAAGACTCAATAAGTTTGTGAGTGCTGGTAATGAACAAGGCCCTGTAGACCATCAAGAACCCAACTGCTATGACATCTGGGACTATTTGCCACAGTTTGTGTTCAGAAGTCTTAGTGATTTTACGTGGCACAAGACTTTTGCTTTTAATGTCATGCTACACTTTTCCTGCCTCCAAATTTTATGTTCTTTATGTAATTTTCCACATCTGACTGGTTAAACATAAAGGAAACAGCCTCTAGTACTGAACTGCACTGTGAAACCAAAGTATGAAAATGTTGAATTTCGTCTCTGAGCTTTCTTTGTGCTTCTTCGTTCGTGGCTCCAAGTGGCACTGTTATTTGAGAAGCAAACTTTATTACAAACACCACCAATTCCCTTATTCCAGAGGTCAGCTTAAACCTGTCCTACATATCTTCATGACAGACATCCAGGTAACATCAATTAGCAGAGTTAAGATATCCTTAGAGTCTCGCTGGTTCACACAAATTGAAGATACAGTTGTACAATTTTTCAAGCAAGGTATCTGCAAATTAATTTAATGAGAGTCATGACTAAATAATGTCATGGAGCCTCCAGCATCTTAATAGGAGCACTTAATGACACATCAAGACTTGATTTTCACTGTTTTACTTACAGTTTTTTAGGGGTATGCAACACTGTTGTTCCTTATCTGACATCCCTATGTCTGTAATAGTAATTAAATAATCATTATTTAGCATTACAGAAATTTTCAAAACCACAGAAAATATAAAGCACTTCAAAAGACTTCAGGGCTTTCACTGATCTCATCCTTGCACACTTTTCATATCGTCTTCAGGGACTGATCAATATTCTAGCATGGAATTCACCTCACTAAGGCACAAACGTCCAAAAATCTGATGCTTGAACTATCAGCCTGGGCTCTCTTCAGAGAAACACAGCCAGTTTCGAAAGGAATTGAGAAATTTTACATTGATCTGACATTAGGAAGTAGACCTACCCCTTGCTATTGGCTGAGGAGGAAGATTAGCCTATCACCAGCCTGGACTCAGGACTAGATTTTCAGGATGATTTGGCTTGATTAATAAACCCCATTCATTAAATTTAGAATGATTCACAAAAGCATAACTCTTTTCCTTTTTTCTTCTCTCCCACATTCAGCATAAGACACGTTAGCAACTTTCAGTGCTTTAGAAGAAAACATATCTTTAACACAAAAGGTGCAAAGCCTTTCAGCTTCTGTGCCAGAGGAAGAGGGAAGTTGAGCTCAAAAACCCTGCTGATGTCCCACGATCTGGCAATAGCACAGTATTTGTTAGCTGAGGTTAAGAACTGGACTTCATCCCACATTAGAAAGGAGAAATAACTCTACACTATGTGCTAAACTGACCTGAGGGAAAATTCCCATTAGCAGGATATAAAACCAAGAAGTCTACTTGTATTATAAAAACAGAGTAATGCAACTTGTTCCAGGGGCACTGTTTGCTCACAGAGCTCACAGGACAATGAGGCCTTATTCCTCATTGTGGCATCATTCCTGTAATGAAAGTAAGAAATAAATGCAATAAAAACACCCCAAAAGGCAGAATAACGCCTGCCTTAAAACTCACTAGATTAATAAAGCAAGGATTGATTTCAGGAAAGGAAATTAACCTGCTGAAGCAAATTACAGTAAGCTCTGACACAGAAAACGCTCCCTACAATCCCCATGGTAGTTTTGCTTGAGCAGGGAATGTTAGGCTCAGGCTGTGAGTGAACACTGACAGTCCGTGCTATATAGCTGGCAGGGTTTAAACACAAAACAACCATCTGTGGGGAGAAGGAATGGAGGGAGAGGACAGTACTCTGGTTCCCTGGACAGCAGACCTGGATCCCTGGCAGATAAAAAGCAGGAAATGACAGATGAAGGACAAAAACACCACAGGAGTAGCATGGGATCTGTGGCAGTATGTGAGAGGATTGCAGAGTACATTCAGTTATACAGTGCTGAAAAGGATACAATAATTTTCCCTGTGCACAAATGGTGCCATCCCTCTCAAAGCCTTTCAGTACTTAGGATACCCATTTGGTGAGTCCTGCATAGTTTCTGGTGTTTTGGAAGCTGCCTCAGCTAGCACTGCAGCATCACTCTGAGGAAGCAGCAGATCTACACGAGCAGAACTTTAGGAGGATTAGCAAAGTCCATAGCAAAAAAAAGACTTCCTATTGTCACCTGGACTCTGAAGGTGATTACAGTTGCACTGCAGAACTGAGAGCTCACATTCCTTGTGAAAGCCCTTTCATCATGATTGCTAAGTGCTGCACGTAGTTCATCTTGCTCCTTAGTAAGGTTTACTGGCTTAGGCTCAGCATTTTATTAACATTGGTATGAGGCCTGCTGACTGGAGCAATATTGTGTCTGGATAGTTCAGCATGTGCCTGGCTCCATGAGCAGGAGTGTTTTTAAATGCCTAAATCACATTAATTGTATTTTGGGTACAAATATGCTGGTTTGGATCTAGCTGTAAATAGATAGCTCAAGGTTACATGCTAAGCCAAAGCTGAGAATTGTCTTCCCCCTCTCCATGTCCAGCCCTAGGCTATACTCTGATCTGTTAGTAGGTTATGCATATTCATGTTTTCATAGCCTCAGGAACCAGGACCTTGTACAAGGCCTCAGACATAGACAAAAGTCTTCTCTTGGTGGAAAGCAACATAAAGCAATAGAGCAGAAAGGCAGACCATATGCTAAAGAGAGGATGAAGCCAAGGGAGGCTCCCAGACATCTCTCAAGGACCTCCAGTGAGCTTGAAAGCTGTTTCTTCTGCAGACCTTCTTGCCTGCAGATATGCTGCTTGCCCTTTGAAGGATGAATTCTCCCTCCAGCACAGAAAGCCTGGTGGTATGCAGAAGGTATGACTTTCCTCTCTCCTTGCAGCACCTTTGTTCCATCTGTAATCTAGTGGGGCTGTACTCCCTCCAGGCTATAAAACTGCCACATTATGATCCTGAAAGGGCCCTACTTCTACTCAAAACATCTCCCTTGAGCATATGTTGAAGTACCATGTACAAAGACTAAGATCTACTATATGTAGCCCCACAGTCTTAATGTAATTGGCAACCCCATTATTTAATTGGATTTCCCTCCCTTCTCCAAAAACATTTATTCTTACCTTTGGATTTTTCATACTAATGTAACAGCATCAAGCACAACACAGTGGGTCCATTATCTGAGTCCCCAACACAAATTTCATTCATCAAAACACCAGCTACAGACTACAGGTCCAATCCTCATAAATGACATTGGAAACCTTAATGTGGTGTCATTCACCTCTACTGTTATTATAATGATACAACAAGAGACATGTATGCTTTAAAAATTAAGGTCTGTCTATTCCTATCCATAGTAAAGCCTGTCTGCATATAAGCTGTAATACGCAAATAGAAAATTACTAATCAGAACAAAACTTTACAAAACAAGGTGAAAGGCTTTCTCCTTTTCTTTCAATCGAAATTCAAAAAATTATTTTCTGCTTCGGCAAGAAAACGACTTTCATAACACATTTTTGATTCTGAAAACTTTCCAAGCACTCGTGCACAGAAACAAACAGGCCACATGCACCTTTGACAGTCAAAACTGAGTTTCCCAGTTTAATATCTTCACCAAAAAGGAACATAAAATCCTAAATGTCTTCTGCAGAGCCTGACCAGATCTTCACAAAGCTTGTCCGGTCTTGGTATATAATATCCTTGCAGCCAGAGTTGCCTAATTTGGACTGGGTTTGATAAATCTTTTAAAGTAGGACTGATTCTCCGCTGGATGAAGTTATGGGTGTCATGATGATGTCTGATGGAAACAATACCTTCAGTGAGTTTGTGGCATTCTCTTTAGAGAGTTGCCAAAACCTACGGATAACAGAGCCAACTCATAAACCAGCACCACCTTTACTGTTCTGGTACTACAAAGACACTCTGGCAGCCCTCGTGTAATGCAAGGATCAGACACAACAAATACCAAAGGAGGTTGCTTTAAAGCAGAATCAATCTGCTTTTCATCTTAGTCTTGCAGCTTTTCTAGCAGATTATTCACACAATTGTCCAGCATTGTCACACTGAGCATAATTCACTCATCCTGAGTGCACATAAAGTGCAACTGGGGAAAATCGACTGACAGTGATTCATGTAAGGAAACCAGTGTATGTGATACAAATGTACTTGAGGGGTATCCAGTTGATTATCTTTGTTGGCTTCACTTTCCTTTTTTGATGGAGCAGTCCAGACAAATGTTCTTTATACTCTTTTTATTTTTTTTCCATGTAAGACATAACCCAGTCCATTCAAAATCTTGTTTATTTTGTAAACTGAGGCATTATTAGAAACAGCTGCATACTGCAGTTCCAAACAGGGAAACCCAAGCCAAATAAAACAGACACCCTCCTCGCCTGAAATAATTAGAAGAATCCTAGTCCTGGAGAGTCAGAGGGAAAGTAATTTTGGATCAGGAGATATTGTAATTACCCAGGAACTGAAACAAAAAAAAACCAAAAAACCAAAAAAAACCCCAACAACAACAACAACAACAAGAAAGTTGACCTCCACAATTATTTTTGCTAACAGAGAATTATTGCTATCTATAGAAAAAACCACACATACTGAGTAGACTAAGTCCATTAATTGCTTTTATTTATTTTAGGGACCAGAGGACTTGAGAACTAGGGAATTCTGTTTTCTCTGTTGATTGCTGCCATCTCCCTAGGCCCCAGGGATGTTGCTCACAGGGAGAACTAAAGTCTGTATTAAGTGCTTTGGACAACACATCCCATTTGTATGCTCCAAATAGCAAAGACACAGCATGGTAATTTCTTCCCTCCAAACATCATGATGTTGTGGCTGGAGAAGGGTGCTGACTGCTGCATGTGGAAAGAGTTAATACAGATGCCTGAAGGAAATAGGTAGCTATGTTTCTAGCACCAGAAGAGTGAAACAGCCTTTATTCTCTCTGTGACCCTGCACTGCCAGCTGCAAGCCTTTCACAGGCACAGGTTATTACATGGCACTTGAGGAATGCAATAGCTCCCCTCCATTATTCTGATGAGGTTTTTTGTATTTTCCTTCTTTTCTGAGAGCACTGTGTCTTTCCCTGGGAATAAGTCACCAGGATGCAGCTTTTTAATCTGTCACTCAGGGACTCATATAAGCAAGTACCTGTATAACAGGGTTTGTGGGATCTGGGGAAGATTGAGTTCTTCAGTCAAGACTCGAAGGTGTGACCTCCTGATTTGGAAGACAGAGTGCTACTTCTGGAGTTTACCACTTCCACCATCCTCCCCATCTGTTTTTGTCAAGCTCAAGAATTGTGCTGCCAGTGGAAAAGGCTGCAGTTCTTAATGAAATCAGAAGTGCTGGGAATTAAATCTGTGCTTTCTGAAAGATCATCAGCACTCTGTTTTAACCCCTTTTTCTTTCCTTTTCTTTTCAGATTCCATTTCTTTCTCTGTTAAAAACTTTTAGATAATAGCTTTTCTTCTTTTTTGCAATTCATTTGCATTATTTGTTTACAAGGATGATCACTAGTATTCCAAGATATTTTTTTTATTACTGTTCTTCATTATAATGTCAGACAAAAGTGTAAAACAGACAAGCAGACAGACATATAGCTCAAGCAAAAAATCAGTAAACCACAGGAGACAAGTATGGAGAAAAGATACAAATACTGATTCTGTTGGAGCGAATCTGAAAAACAAATGGAATTGTAAGCCTCAGATTTTCAGGTGATAAATAGTGGTTTGAATCCACAACAAAGGATACATTACTCAATTTACTTCTAGGCTTACTTCCAGCTGTGTGGTAAGATGACCCTGACTGGACAGGAGGTTCCCAGCAAAGCCACTCTGTCATTCCCCTCCTCTGCTGGGCTGGAGAGAGAGAATATAACAAAAGGCTCATGGGTCATGATAAGGACAGGGAGAGGTCTCTCGCCGTTTACCAGCATGGGTAAAATGGACTCAGATTGGGGAAATTTTTTAATTTATTTCCAAGAAAATCAGAGTAGGGTAATGGGAATAAAACCCAGTTCCTAAAACACCTCCCTGCCTCCCCACCTCCCCACCCCCCACTTCTCGACTCAAATTTACTCCCGACTTTCCTGACCTCCTGCCCCTCAGTGGCACAGGGGGGGATGGGGAAAGGGACTGTGGTCAGTCCATCACA
>VXBT01013950.1:0-23696 GCA_013400235.1 Oriolus oriolus
AGAAACCCTTTGAAGAGATATTCCTGGTGGCTGAAAGAAGGTAAGTGTTGCAACCACCTTCAAGAAAGGCAAGTGGTTGGACCCAGACAACTGAAAGCAGCCTGGAAAGGCTGAGGCACAAATCTTCTGAGAAGTAATTCCTGAACATTTGAGAAGAATCAAGAGGGTAATTTTCATATGCCAGCATGATTTTACCAAAGGTAAATAACAGCTGAACAACCTGAGTGCTTCCTGTAGTGGGCTGGTACTGTGAACAAGGCAGTGGGTGTTAGATATTTTGATTTCCAAGTCTTTTGACAGTCTCCCAGTTTCACTACCACCAACTTGGTGAGACAGAAGCTGGTCAAATAGTTGATTAGAAACTTGGTTGGACTGCTGAACTCAAAGAGTTTATACCAGTTACACAAGTCCATCGAGTAGCCAGTAGCTAGTGGCATCCCTCAGGGATCTATAATGAGAACAAAATGGTTCAATGTCTTCATTAATGTCTTGGATGATAAGATGGAATGCAACCTTAGCAAGTTTGTGGAAAAAGCAAATTTTCTTTAGTGGTCAGCACACTGGAGGGCAGGGCCCCTGGTCAGAGAAACCCAGACTGGAGAGATGGGCTGGTAAGCTTCTCATAAAGTTTAACATGGTTGCAAATCCTGCATCTGCAATGAAATAAATTCATGCAACATTGCAGGCTGAGGTCCAGTTGAAAGGGAGCTGTTCTACAGGAAAGGACCTTAGGGTCCTAGTGGACAATAAGCTGAACATGAGTCAGAGAATCCCACTTGCATCCTCAGCTGTACTGGACAACTGCAGCTGACAGGTGTGGAGAAGTGATCCTTTTTTTTTTTGTCATTTGTGAGGCCAAATAAGCAATACTGTGTCAAGTTTTGGGATCCTCAGTACAAGATGAATATTGACACGGTTAAGCAAGTCCAGTGAAGGCAATCAAGATCAGTGACCTTGAGCAGAAATCATAGGAGGAGAGAACTGTCAGCTCGGAAAAGAGAAAGCAAAGGGGAGACCTTGTTGCTGTCTTGTGACTCTGTAATGTAAGGACAGAGAGGAGATGGAGCCAGACTCTTCTAGGAGGTGCATGCTGGCAGAAGAAACAGGCATAATTTGGATTGAGGAAAATTAATATTTTTATAAGTTAAGGAGGTGGTTTTTGGTTTGTTTGTTGGTCTAGGTTTTTTCATGAGGACTATCAAATCTTGGAATAAATGAACAAAGCGAGTGTGGAATCTCTGTCCTTGTTTTTTTCAAGACTCCACTAGGCACATCCCAGAGCAGCCTGATCTAATTAGATCTGCTTTGAGCAAGAGCTTTGTCTAATGACCTCTGGAGGTCCCTTCCAGACTAAATTACTCCTTGATTCTACAGATATAATTGAAATTCATATTTTCAATTGCTCAGCTTTGCAAAAAATTGAAGGCTCTGCTAAACATTCCAAACCAATACATATTTGTGTGGCATTAAAAAAAAAAAACCAAAACACTCATTGTGTTAAAGAACATACAACTGACTATTTAGGAAATTAGAAGACCCAGTGCTGAGTATACATTTTTAAAATGACCAGGAGGATTTAATGTATGATCCTAGCTCTAAGCTCATCTGCCTTACATATTTTCTGTTTCTTACATTTCCCTTCAATTATTTTTTTTAACTAAATAGCACATACCTGCTACCAAAGTTCTAAGCAGATATGTGATACACTTACTAACAATTTGAGACTGAAATGGTTTCTATTCATTACCAAACCATTTTCTCTAGGACTCTTCTCAAAATCTTTCCCTGTCATGTGTATATGTGACTAACCATATGCATCTTCTAAAGAGCAGCAATTATCGTCATTTCATAACTCCTTGATACTTTTGAATTTGGATTATAACAAGACAATATACTTTATTCAGCAGATCTGTTTTAATCTAATTACATAGGTGAATAAAAATTGCTGCATGCTGTTGCATCTAATGTAAGTTATCTATTATTCACACCACATTTACTTTTAATATTCATGCAGATTCCCTTTGACATAACCTACTGTGTCACAGTTAATCCAATAAAGATAAAATATAGCTCAGCAAAACACCAGTCGATTCCAGCATTCTGGTAATTATAAAAGACTATTTCACACTGGTTCCTTCAATCAATGCATTTCCCCTTGGATGTGATAGTGTTACTCTTTGAAGCTTTCAATCCTCCCAGTGGATTCAGGGAAACATTCAGGCACTTTTTTAGTCTCTGGGTCTCCGAGGCAGTTCAAAGAGCACAACAAGCCATCACTGGTTTATCCTCAAAGGCTGACACTGTCTGTTTGATGTATGATGACTTAAAAAGTCATCTCTTGCAAAGCATGTGTTTGCTACCAGTCTATTGAATCAGCCATTTATCAGCTCATATGTATGCGACCAGCACGCCTGTGAACAGATCCAAGGATAGAACACAGTCTCCTGCTGGACCTACTATTGATTTGATTTTCTTCTCTAATTTCATAGTGGTTTTGAGGTCTAGTTGTTGAAGCAACCTTTTATTTTATGAAATAAGCAAGTATGTATCATTCCGCTAATTGTGAGTTTGTGTGCAAGACCTGAGAGCTAAGAATTTGCAGTGATGCCATTCCGGTGGGACTTGCCTTTTGCTTGATCCTCTGCAGTCCCTGCCTGCCAGCTCTCATGAGACACACAAGTGGTGCTCTGTATGTTTTGTTTCATAAAGTTTAACTGTAGAGCAGCCAAGGCTAAGGCAGAAACATCCAAGAATGGGTGATTTTATACTTAAATCAACAGTGGTCTTTCTTTTTTTTGGTGGTCAGTAATTGAAAATAACTGGCTTTTGTCACTTGATGCGGGAGCATGAGTAATTTTTATATATGCAGTATTTTACTATGTAGTACAATCTGGAAGAAACAAGCTAGTACAAGTTAAAATGTGCATATTTTTCATAGTAGGTAGCTCTTGCTAGAGCTGAGAAGGACACTCAGGATTTGGACCACCACACAAAACCAAACTTATCAAAAGTTATTTTATCTAAGGAAGAACTCCATATATTTTCTGATCAGTGGCTGTTGGCCTCTTAAGACTGTTGTGGTGTTGGTGGTGACTCTGTCCTTCACCATAGCTTCTAATATTCCTTGTAGGTGCAAGAAAGAGGAACAACTGTGGACCTTGTCTGCTTGTCACCGACCAGCAGTCTTGAGGGTGGTGTGCATTAGCCATTTTTGGGATCACACAGGCAAAAACAGTTGCCTTGTAGCTTTCTTTGCAAATTTTTTTTTTTTTTGGAAGGGTGTGGCTGAACTGATTGAACTGTATTATGGTGCCTACCAAGACCATATTTCCTTTCAGCCCTGTCCTGAAGCATAGCCAGTAACACAGAGTGCATATGATGGACAGAGCAGATAAGAAAAATGATGTGGTGTAATCTAATACGCATTCGGTTTAATGTTTTTTGGAAATATTCATGACTGTCAGGTAATGAATAACTTTCCACTTATGCAAAGATTGAGGATGATGTGAAAATGGTGTCTTTATCACTGTTGCTGCACTTCTGGTGATGCCAGTAAGACATTTATGAAATTTTTAAGACTTTTTGGTCTTTAATTGTAGATATACTTTACAACTCTTAATGTGTTATAAAAGTGAGACCTGGTCTGACTGTATTGTATGACATGCTTTTCCATGAAACAACTGGGATTTTGAATGACATTAAAAAGTGTGGTCAGGAGTGTAAACATCAACTTCTATCCTTTCTTGCTTTTAATGTCACAGGGCTCCCTGCTGACAATTTTCTTCATATGAATTGAAAATCTTTGCTCTCAAGGCAACAAATCTGTTACTGCTTCCACTATGAATCCATCTGGTGCTCTAATCCTTTCGTCTGCAAAACTGCTTGAGAGCACAGCTCTGAAGTATGCTATTATGTGTACACAAGGTGGGGAAACTATCTGGAGCAACAAAACCCACTTTTGGACAGTGTCAGTTCTAACGAACTGCATCCTGAAGAAAATACTTGAACAGTTAATGTCAATACCACATGCCAGACTGGTGCATTTGACAAAGAAAGTGGCCTAAACAGGTTTTTTGAGTTGGTTTGTTTGTTGGTTTGGTTTGTTTGTTTGTTTGTTTGATTTTTTGTTTTGTTTTGTTTTGTTGTTTGGTTAGCTGGCTTTTTCTGGGTTTGATAACTTGTATTTCTGCTTTGTATTTTTACTGTGTTTCCACCTATCTACCTGACAGGAATTAGAAACAAAGATATAAAGCTACTCAGTGATACTCAGAAGATTCTGGATTCAGAAACCGACTATTTAGGCAACTGGGGCTGCTAAGATGGCATTTGTAACGCTTTGAGAAATGAAATATTTGCTGCTCAGGAGGATTGAACCACCAACATCATTGCAACTACATAAGCCATTTACAAATGTCCCATGTGGACTGCTTCGGATTAGAGATGAGGAATTACAGTAAAAAGTCTGAGATTTCTGAACTAGCACTCTGGCGTTATGGATGTCCTATCTATCTGTGAAGTTTTAAGAAGAAGATTTGCCATGTGTAATAACATACATAGAATATATTTTAAAGCTTTTGTGTGTCTGGTTAAAAACACGCTCTTGACTTAAAAAATTTCACTGCTATATCTAGTCTTTGTCAGGAAACAACTAAGAACTGCAAAGAAGCTCTTCCCTGATATTAGCTCAGCTGGTTAGAGAATGGTGCTAATGACACCAAGCTTGTGGATTTTATCCGCACATTCACTTAAGAGTTGTATTCGGTGACCCTTGTGGGTCCCTTCCAACTCAGAATATTCTTTGATTCTGTGATCCCGCCTTCCTTTCCTACCACAACATCCTCCTTTGTTGAGTGACAAGAAACTGCCAAATTTGTCACCTGCTGATACTTCTCCCAAGGCTGATTCAGAGTTACTGCTCTGGGCTGCTGCTTGTTTCTAGTGCCCATGCGCTACAGGGTGTGTCTGTCAGTCTGGGAGATGTACCTTAGAAAACTTGTGTGACATGGGAGGGTGAAGTGCATGGGTAGAAAAGCAGGAGAGAACTGGGAGTTAAGTAAACATTGTAGCTTGAAGTGTGCTCATTTAACTGTCTGGATGTCAGGGATTGGATCTTAGAATGGGTAGGTGTAACAGCATTAGCAGGAAAAAATACCCCAAACCCAGACAGGTGAAAAATTGTTTTTCATATGGCTTGGGTACAGCCAGCACATGTCATACAAGTCTTTAAAGAATCTTGTCTATCCTTTTTGTATAATTTAAGTCTACTTTGTGAATATTAGTCGTTGAGTCACATCATGTCTTCCTTATACTTTTCTGTTCTACTGTTTCTAGTTACTCAAAACGGGAACATATTTTCATGCATACCAACTAGATCTTAAACTTCCTCTACCTAGTGCAATAAATATTTATGGACATCTGGTTTATACTAGTTTTGTTTCTTCCTTTGCTCCTAAATTTACAGAACTTTTAGAATTAAATGAAAGGGTATGTCTGAATACCCTTTGAATAAGACGAATAAGAATGGCAGAAAATCTGAATAAGAATCTGAATAAGATGGCAGAAAATCTTTTCAAATCCCTCCTTCCTAGTGGTGTAAAGATAAAAGTGCGCGTCCTAACTTTACAGAGATTTTTATCAGCTCCTGAAGTTTCTACAAAAGCTTGCTGCTGACCAAAAACTAGGTCATGCAATTGTTCTTCAATAAATATGAACTTTTGATGTATCTTAACAGCAGCCTTTCTATATCAGGAGTCCTGCAGTTTGGGGTCTTTACAAATTGAACTTCATGCCACAGATATTTATTTTTCTTTATTAAAATTCTTCCATCTGGCTTCAGTTTTGCAAATGATGTGTCTCATTCATACCATGAGTTTATTCTGCGTTGTTTATTTATTTAAATGTATTTTCAGATATGGATTGTCCTTAAGTTGAGAACTAAGTTTACGATGGCTTCTGCCAAGCTGACACCTCAGATATGTTATATATTACAGGAGGGGGACTGGTGGGATTGGAAGCTTCAGACAAAGTTTATTAAAGGACCCCTTCTGTAGAGTCACGAGGTGCAGAAGGGACCCCCTTGCTTTCTAAACTCCTTCTCAGAGCTGTTGGGTGCAGCTGGATCCAATCTTAGCCTCAGATTTTAATGGTTTAAGTCTAAGAAATTTATAGAGGTGTGATTGAACCTTTGTTCAACTTTGCCCTGTAGAATTAATAATGGGAAATCAGATATATTTATGTAAAAATGATTATTTGTTATGATAAATGATTAGCCAAAAATACCTTGATCATAATTATTTACTATACAGTATAGAAGTTAAAATTGTTATGATAGGATAGGATAGTGCACTACATCAAAGACATCATATTAAAACAATTGTATTAAAGCAAAAGCAAACAATTATTAAAGCAGAGACTGATGTAACTCACCCACACCAACAACTGTGAGCAAAATCTCTTTCACTCAGCCTTGAGTAGTAACACTGAGGGGCACCCCCACCCAAAGGAGAAATCTCCATACACACTCCAAGAAGGGATATGTTAGAAGAACATAATTGTACAGAAGTGGGACTGGACTTTCAGTCACATGTCTTCTGGTCAGCTTAGCATTTTTTGGTAAGGATACTTTACCATGTCTGTCACATCTTTGTCTCACTGTCAGAGTTTTAGCTTTGGGGTTGATGAGCCAGACTGGTTTTAGCATAATTCAATATCAAACCCAGCATGACAGCCCCCTCTCAGTCCACCACTTAAAACCTTGCAAATAAGGCATTGCCCGAGTTGCTTGACCACATTCCAGGGCAAAACATCCTGCTACAGGATCACTTCACATTAATATGACCAGGCAACAAGTGGTAAAAACCAGCCAGTTTGTTCATTCAGTTCAAACTGATAACCATGTGATAACCATGAGCATTTTTGGGAATCTAATTTGTGAACAAGCCATTTTTTTCAAACTTTCTGGTGCTAAGAGGAAATGAAATATTTTTTGTTTTGTTTTGGTGGCTGTTTAAACTCATTACCTTAGCAAACACACAGTGAAATATATAAAACTAATTTGATCAGATACCCATTAGTATGGATAAGAATTATGAATCAATGAAAGAAACTGTCACTAACTAAGTTGCCTTGGGATAAATTTAATGATAGAATCCCTTTGATTTTACGAACAATACATGCATAGCTCACACACAAACACAAAGAAGTGATTTCTGAGTAAGTCTTTTTACTTCAACGCAAATAATCGATTCAGTTTTGGAGGGCTCCCATCTAATAAAGTTCCTGCTCAAATCATTCAGCCTAGGCATAAAATATATCAACACTTGGCTAACACTGCCTGCTTAAACATCTTTAAATACATAAGCTGTTATAAATTCCCAAGTATTTATTTTGTTAAAGGTCAAAATTACTTTTTTTTGTCTATTGTTCTGAGATTAGGAATTTAAGCTTTGAATCACAACTATCTTGCTGTGCTTTTAGCATGGTTAAGGAAAATAAAACACAGTTGAACACACTTATACATCAACAGAAATATTTTAGCAAGCTCTATGCCTACCTTTCTAAAGTATAAGCTGTTGAATATCTTGCAAGAGCCTTAACAAATTTGCAGTTAACTATGAATATGTGTAAGATCCACTTCATGTTATCCCTGAAGCAAGAACTTAAACTCTTATCTACCCACTGATTTTATTCAAATTTAATATTAAGACTTACCTTGGTAAAACTAGAGCCAATCCCAGCAACGTGACTTTTTGTTTTGTGTGTTCAGATGAAAAATATCTCCACACCTGTAGAAATATTATAATCCTTGTACACCGAATAATAGAGAATATATTTTATTTCTTCCTCCTGATGGGGAAAAATAGACAAAACTCTGTTGTCTCCTGCAATTCATTTGTTAAGAGCAATTCTGGGACTCATTTTGTGCTGAAACTCAGTCTGGGGCCAGCTTTAGACATGAAGCACTCCAGAGACTACTTTGTGCCCCAGGGATCTGGGGCATCTTGTCTGCCTTGAGCTGTGCTGCTGAGGGTGGTCCTGTTCTGTGACCTCAAGCTCTAAGTAGGGAGAGTACTTCTGAGAGCTAGCAAAAGCTAAGGGTATTGCTGTAGGCAAACACAGTAGTGGACACAAAGAATTGGATCCTGCCATGGGCAAAAGGTGTGTATAGAAAGAGTCCTTTAAAGCCATATTTCAAGCAGTTATTTCTGTATCTAAAAAAGGAAATCTGCCTACTGAGGGCAAGATCCAGATCTATGACTACTTGCAGAATTAGAAATGTCACACGCAGACACGAAGGAGGCCAGTATCAGGTCAAAGAGAAAATGAGCAAAAGCTCCGGGCCAAAGGGCCTGCTTCTTTATTTTATACACTTTTACAAAACCCCATGGATTGGAGGGTGAAATTACCACCCCTCAACCACATAGGTCAAAGGAGAAATCCATCAAACTTCTCCACCTTAGGAGAAAGAATGAAAACATCCAGGCACAGTTAGCACAACATGGCTATGTTTACAGAAAGTGCGTGAGAACTCTATTTACAGAATTAAAAACATTGAAGAACTGTGAAAATCACGGCCACAAGAAAGGTAACCACTGTATTTTGATAATTCTGCAAATTCATGAGCTTATGTTACTACCATTTGGTAAATAGAAGGAATGATGTGCTGCTTTAAGACTCCAAAATAATGAGGTAAAACTTATGAAGAATTAGAAAAAGAAGAGGGTGATTAAGCAGACCTTGATTTCTGTTTGTATGACAAATATGTAGTTTCATTATGTTATATTGCTACTGAGAACCTGGGTATTAGAAAATGTTGTCATCCCTCCAAGGTACTAAAAGGAAAAGAGAATTGCCTCAACATATATCCACAGAAATGTCACCTGTGTTGTATGATTACTTTTTAAAGAAGTCCGAGTGGGAACTGTAGTGAACTGATCCCAGCTGACAGGCAAACCTCCACCCAATCTCTCTCTCATTCCCTGCAGTAAGACAGGTGAGAAAATAGGAAGAGCAAAACCCAAAAAACCCAAACCAAATTATGAGTCAAGATAAAGGCAGTTTAGGAAGTGAACCCACGCTGCACATGCAAGAAAAGCAAAACAAGGAATTCATTCACTACTTCCCATGGGCAGGCAGATGTTTAGCTGTCGCCTAGAAAGCAAGGTTTCAGTACATGTAACAAGTATTTGAGAAGAAAAATGCTGTAACTCAAAGGGCATATTTCACTCTTCCTCCTTTCCCTGAGCTTTTACTGCTGAGCACAACATTGTATGGCATGGCATATCCCTTTGGTCTGCTGAGTTCAGCTCTCTCAGCTGTGTCTTCACCCACTTTCTTGTGCAACTCCAGCCTAATCCCTGCAGGGAAGAGCTGGAAAATGAAAAGAACTTGGTGCTGTGAAAAAACTGTTCATCTGTACTTAACACATTGTTATGTTATCAGCTCCAGCTGGGAGGATAAGCATGTGCTGAAATTATAGTTACGGTAATATTGTGTGCGAGAACACAGGAGAATCTAGCAGTTTTGGATAGAGGTGGGTAAAATATTGCATGAGCTAAAAGATGTACTGGGAATTAAGTACACAAATTCACTTTGATGGGAGGAAGGTTTTTGTCATATGGCTTCCATCTGCTTTGTAAATTAAGGTTGAAAGGAAACGAAGGAGAAGGAAAAGGTTTTTGTATATCAGAGACTGTAAATATAATACGGGGGAAGGTCAGCAACTAGCCGAATGTGCATCTTAATAGCAAAGTCATGAAAATCTTGTTCACTTGAAGTAATGGCAAGCACTTAAGTGAGCCAGCAATAGAGGAGAACTAGCTTGCACCGTGTACTGTAGCTTCTTAGTAAGGCTAACAAACTACATTAACCATTCACTCATCTGTAGCTCATAATTAATCACTCCTTGAAAATTACATTGTATAATAAATGAGGACAGACATGATTCATTAAAACTTCTAATTAATTCTATTTAATACTATTTCATAGTTCATTGGTAAGTGCTGAGAGAAGGATTATGCTATAGGATACTTGATGTATTACTGACAAAGAAGTAAATAGGGCAAACATAATGCAGCAAGAATATTTGCCAATGTAAATACCAGTTGTTTATCTCTAGTAGTGTTGGATCTATACTTTGCGTCAGTTAACGTTTTCACTGCCAATTTAGATTTCCATTGACCTATAACCCAGCTGTAGAAATGAATCATAGGCTCAAATCCTTATGCTCTTCAGAGTAATTATACTGCCTCCTTCCCTGTCATCCTTTAGAAAAGGAAGTTTAAGAACAGCATTTCATTCATGGTGCAACCAATCCCTTTCTTGTATCAGGAACATTTGAATACAACATTTTCAACTAAATGATAACAGTTTGGTGGTGAATATGCAGAGGTGAAAAATGCTCTATTTAAGTGCTTTAAAAGGTCAAAATGGTGATGGAATAGTTGTGAAATGCATTTTTGTAGGAGCTTATTTCTGTTTATATGCTTACTTTTCACTTATTTCAAGAATATGAAATTCCATCATAGAGTAGCAGTAGGGATCCACCATGGCTTTGCTCTGGGGTTTTCAAGAAACATGGTGCTGTTACCATTTAACAAAGATGGGCCTTTGTCATCAGTTCTGACCTCAAGGGTAAAATGGAAGTGTCCTTTTGCCTGAGAATTCCAGTAACACTATCACAGGACAGAAACACAGAAGATGGCAGATTTCCAAAAGATTTTCTGAGCAAGTTCAAATATGTAGATATAAGTTACAAAAAAATAACAAAGAAAAAAGTGTGTGAGGGTTGCTGCATGAAATCTTTCCATCCCAACTTACTTGACAGTGCCTTATTTAACGTCAGCTGGTCCTGTGGCAAAAGGTCTCTAGATTTTCTTTTGGGGGTAAACATGTAGCTTTACCCTTTATGCAAAACACCTTTGACAAACTTCTTTTCAGTAATTTTATATCCTTTGCCATCATTTTTTTTAGACATATTTCCATTTCCTTTAGCTTTTATCAGTTTCAGGAGACTGAAGCAATTAGGAAATTCAAAGCACGTAAATTAGTTGTCTGAAAATGTTGAAATAATTAATTTCCTAATTAAGGCTTGATTTCACAATTGCTACAAAGTTTCACTTCTGTGGCAATAATTCTATTAAAAAAGTTTTCTTTTAAAACTTACATCTACATAGCACCACAAAAGTGGTACGTGGCAAACGGCAATATGTTAAGAAAAAAATTGGGGTTAATTTGAACAAGCTGTCTGTTTAGCAAAAAGTCAAATTAGTAAAAAAAAATCCCAATAAACGAGAAAATAAACTGAATTGCATTTGAACCATTAAACTATTTTTCTTTAGGAAAAAATCCCAAGCCAAATAAACCAAAAAACCCAAACACAACAACCATAAAACCACCCCCAAACCCCTGCATAGTCCACCAATCCAGCCTAGTCCTGGCTACCAGCTACCAGTTCTGCATCTTACAAGAGCCTCCATCTTCAAATGATCTAGTGGCAAACTAACTACCAGTTTTCCACCTTTCAGCAAAGAGATTGGCTTGTGTGGCATAGGCTCAGGACCATGCTTACTGTAATTATAGTTAAATGCCTGCTACATACTTCGAGTGTAGGTCAATGAAAAGGGCTCAGGAAATTTTAGAAATTAATTCTATAAGCTGAAATAATTTATAATTACAATGATTTATTGTTAAGGAGTTATTCATATGACATATTTATGGTGTATTTTACATTATTGATTGGTTAATCTCCAGAAATGCAAATATTTTAGAAACTTTAAAAAGTGTTGACATGCTTTTGATCTTTTTGTAGAGATAATCATGCACAACAGGACTGTAGCAGAGCTGGAAGTCTGAAAACTCTCCTCTTTGAAGAACTCTGTTAGCTGATACATCTGCAAAAATGGAAGGGTTCCCTGCCAACACTGCTAGTAATTAAAAGAACTATGATAGTCCAGTATTATTTCTATAATTGTCTTCATGCTATTTACAAATTTAACTTTGGTTTATACACTAGAATTAAGATGAAACTAAGGAACATTGTGCTGTAGATTCCTGTTGCTCCTGTTTTATAACTATATTTTATAACTGTGTTTGAAAGTGTGAAAACTGCAGTGGTCCATTAAAATATGGTAAGATGAAAAAGCTTGGGTTTCGTTAGTCAGTGTCTTGTAAATTGTATTATGGGCATTTACCTTATTGTATCTGATTGCTTTCACTTCACTGCATGCAGCTACGCCTGACTGCTCTTAACAGAATACAAACTTAGTTTAATAAGTATGAACCATATGGATGAAAATTGCTGATCTAACAAAACAAAGAAGCACCTGTTCTGAAAGAAGCTCCATATACTTGCATATACTTCAAGGTTCAAAGATATTTGACCTTGAAGTCTTTTTTCCAGATATGTCTCTCCCTCTTACAATAAAAGCCTGATAAAATTTGTTATTGCAAAAGGAGACCTGAAACATAAACTATGAAATTATTGACTTAGAGAACTAATGGGATAGGGAATGCATTAATGACACACATTTTCAGGCAGTGAATTTCATGCTATGCATTTACATAACATGAAAATAAATCACGAAAGAAATATAAACCATAGGTTTTTACTTTTTTCATATATTTATTAATTTAATGTCAGGAACTAGAGAATATATGTCAGTTTCTTGAAGACATGGGTTCCGATAAATTAAAATATCTCATCCACCACAGCTCTGCAGTTCAGTCTTAAGTTAGCAATTTAGTCTTGCACAACTCATTGCTGTGAACAAAAGACATTATTCCGTTCTGCTCAGCATCTCCACATGCACATTCGTGGCTTGAGTGCAGTCACACAGCAAGTTAGGTCAGTGAACAACTCCAGATGAAAATTAATTCTAGGAAAAAAAGCCTTTGCTGTCAGCCAGATCACATCTCTGGTGTGGTCTGTCATACAGCTAGCCCAACTGCTAGTGAAGGTGCAAGAGAGAAGTGAAAAACAAAGGCCTTGCAGAAGTAGTAGTGTGTGCACTCTATTTCTAGTGCTCTCAGTAAGACTTGTGTTATACTAGGTTGGAGTAGAGACCAGAGATGAAGGCTTAGATCTTGAAAGGGCTTTACTTCTCTATCTGTCAGCAAAGCAGCTTCAAGTGCTTGACTTTGGGAATCAGGATCTCAAGAACTTTGGGGGGATCTATTGCAAAGAGAGCTCAGGGTGAATCAGACTCTGGTAAGACATCGAAGTTCCAAGACTTACATCTACCAGACAGGTAGACTTGTAATTGGTCACTAATGATTTTTTTCTCCCAAATCAAGTTTAACAATCTTCATGTTGAACACTTTGTTAAACTAAGTTAGTTCGATTCCCATGGTACTTCTGCTAGGCCCTTAGGGAATTTGGAATAATATGGTATGCAACAATGAGAGAAAAAAACTCTCCAGACAGACCTTTGCCGAGAAATATCTCTCTAAAATAGCACATAAGAAGTAAAAAATTCGCTGAATAATGTCTTGATGCAGTTGCATGATTATCATACAAGCACTGTATGGTATACTTTATAAGGATTCTGGAGCAGAGAAATATCTTCCTACTGAAGATTTCCCTTGCAGGTTATGTACTTGTCTACAAGAAGACCGTGCTGCCTCTGATGTATGGCAGAAAACTCAGGACTTTATTCCTCTGTAATGAGTCTCAGTGAATGGATTTGAGCTGCTCCCAGTAACCTGATTAAAAAAAAAAAAAAGTGCAAGTTTTGTTGTCCTGACATTGACAGCATAATCTCCCAGTAAAAATAATTGAGTTTTAAAATGTTGGGTACCTTGAAAATAGAACTCTGGGGAATGTAGGCTCAGTTTAGCTGGCTTGAGATCACATTCTTTCTTTTTTTCCCATGAAGGAAAATAGCATCATAATCGCCCTGTAGGCAGAATCCACATTGCATTGTGTGCTCCTTCAAGAAACAGACTGAAAAGAGGAATCACTCAATGCTTTTGTTGAGGAAACCTCTCTTCCCCCTACTCTTTGAGGAAATTGTATATTGTTTTGGATTGTATGAGAACAGCAGAAAGGACAGTATGGGAGGAGAGACAAAGTGGACTATCAACTAACTTTTACAGATGACATTTCTGATAAATAAGGGTCAGCTTGAGTTTACCCAGACAAACATAGATTTCTTAAAAAAATCACGAAATTTTTTTTGTCATTTAGTCATTCTTCCTGTTACATTGATCTTAATGAGATAAGAATATTCCATTGTATCCTTTTTCCACTTACTTTAGGAGAAGCGGACATCACTGAGTGTTAAGGTCTCTAGAGGAAATATAGGAAAAATATTTGGGTGTTTGTCTCAAAATCTAGGAAAAGGTCCACTTCCTCATTTAAATTATGCAAATATTTATGAAATTCTACTACTTGCTCTTGGCCACTGTCCTGTCCTTTGAAAATAAAGAATGAGGAATGCAAATAGAAATTATCTGCACATAATGCTAAGAATTAGACTTCTAAAGTCAGATCATGATAAAGAAATATACAATTCACTTTGCTCAAAAATTCTGTAGACTATTTTATGCTGAATCTGATTACAATAGAAGCAAAATTATTCAGGTTTATTACTGCTTAGTAATGCTAAGGAAAACTGACAAAAGAGCTTTGCTTGTACACACAAGAAATTTTTGAGGATATTTATGATGATATCAGATGTTTTCTGTAGGATACCATTTCCAGTTAGCCACTTAATTAAGGAAAATGTCTTGTCTGATAATATAAATCCTGTTAATGATGACCAGATGATGACAAAAATCACAAGGGATTATACTGAGTAATGATTATATAAAAATCATAATAGAGTTTCTATAGCAGGCATGCAGACTTCATTCGCAACAATGTTCTGAAAAGAAGCCCCTCCTTGCTTCCAGCTTCATTTCTGTGTTAGTATCTGGGGACTTACACCCCTTGACTGTGGTTTAGAGGGGAGGCTCAAGTTTGGAGAATTTGAAGCATGTAGATGTGGTGCTTAGGGACATGGCTCGGTGGTGGAGCTGGCAGCATTAGGTTTATGGCTGGACTCAATGATCTCAAAGGCCTTTTCCAACCTAAATGATTCTGTGATTCTGTGAACTTGTCTAGATAATACAGCAACAATTTCACTAAGTATATTAATATATTTTATTAGCTAGAAATGTAGTTCTGTTCTTCCATATCATCTGCACATATTGCATGGTAGAGATGCTGTCTTTGTCAGGGCTCTTCCCGTGCTTTGGCTGTGGGATGACCTGTGTGTATCCCCTGTGTCATCTGTGGGCTATGAGACAAAGCTTTGTTATAGATCTGAACTACTACATCAATAGCTATCATTTTGATTTCTCCATGGTATGCACCCTTCTGAGTGTAGGGTCTGTGAGACTTATTCTTCAGTGTGTCCCAGTATATCGTCCGAGATTGTGTCCTCTCATGCGTACGTATTCTGCAAGAAGAATGTACAGGTGGCATCTAAATACTCCTCTCACTAACACTAGTTTGTTGGACATGTAGACGTAACAGAGAATGACAGTCCCATTCAATGGGGTCCTTAACTAAACAGGCTGTCACAGGGCCCTGTTAGAATGTTCAGCCCCCCAGTAAGAAGTTAAGGATTGATTCCCAGCATGACCAATAGGAGGAAAGTTGTGTGGATGTTCCGCTTGCTTTAATTTATTGGAGTAAGAGAAAGGTCTTAGATGATAGTGCTTGGGCTGGCAGGAGAGAAGGGAAAGAATATATAAATAGGAAGGGAATCTACCAAGGTTCAGCTTTTAGAAGTATATCGAAAAGCCTTGGTCTGAGACATATGAAAATGTAGAGCCCTCACAACTGACATATTTCACAAGGTTTTCAGAGAAATAGATTTGAGTCTCCTGCCTCCTTATCTCACAGGAACAACGTATTTCTGGGAATAACATCAGTAAGACTTCCTGGGAGCCTTCTAACCCCTCTTCCATCCATCATGGTTGAATGTTAAAATGGACTATCATGTCCTGACCTTCAATTTTAGACACCTTCTGAAAATACAGAATATTCCTGTCAGGTTGAACATCAGAAATTAAAGCATGTAAAATCAACAGTTGCTATAAACAGTTGCTTGTCCTTTGCATCCTAGATGACCAAGTTTAGTACACATTTCCCGGCAGGATAGATATTTTGTTTCAATTGAGGATTAATGGGATATTGGATCTTTTATATTGTTGGATAACTTCTTCTACAGGTCATTAATGTTTGAATGCTTTTGTGCTGGTACAAATCAGACCACTTAGAAACAATTCGGCACAAATATGTCACCTAACATCATATATGTAGTTATTTTCTCTAAGACTCCTTTTTGTCTTATCAAAACCCCTTTTACGCCTACTATAAACAGAACTTTTGAACTCAAAATGCAGAAACCGATTTAAATTAGAAAAAATCAAGATAGCCAGATTTTCATCCAGTAGTGTTCTTCATTAAGAGACCAAACTAGACACATTCATAAAAAATATCCTGTCTTTTTTGCTTTTGTTTATTCCCTCAGTCTACTACTGATGCTTCAAGGAGAGTGAGGTGAATGAATCAGGTCATAGAAGATAGTTTTCACAGGTTCTCTTGGGGAGAAAATATGTGCAACAGTGGAAATACTCTTGATTGCTTTCCATTCTTTTTTTCCTGCAGATACTAGTTTCTCCTATTGCTTTCTGTAAAGCTTAAAACAACATCAATTTTTAAGGACTTGAAAGTGCTTTTCTATTTAAAATCAAATAAGACAAGCATAATTTTCATTCCAGTACTGCGTGTGTTTGCTACTTGAAGTATGCTGGATATATAGACGCCCACAAAACATAATAAAATAAAAAGGAAAAGGTGGGGGGTGAGAAAATCAAAGTGATGAAAATGAGTAATTGCTTGGCAGCAAGTCTGCAGGGAGAGAGCTGACACTGTGCAACACATATTTCCTGAATAATGAGAGAAGTCTCAGTTCTGTGCAAGCAGTGCCTATTGGGTCAGAAATTTCACGTTAGTGGTTTCATCAGAGCAGATTGGTGTCATAAAGACCTTCTTTCCTGAAGTAAACGTATCTTTTTCTTCACTGAACCGTAATCTCTTAGTTTGGATATTGGGTGCAGAGTAAAGTCTTATGAGATCTATTAGAGGGATACCTGGAATTTTGAGCACTACTGCTGTGATTTTAATTATTTGTTTATTCATAGAAGAAGGAATTACATAAATAGATACATCTATAGGCATGAGTAAAGCTCATACATATAATTCCACTTAGACTAGACAGAAGTCTGTGCATGTGTTGTTAATGATGGTTTACACACAGCTTTTTGTCAGAAGGTAGGAACATCTGACTTTTCCAAATCTATCTTGTCTATCTTGGCCTAGACTACCTTTGTGAGGCGGGGGGAGGGGGTTTGTTTGTTTTTGGTTTGGTTTTTTTTTCTTTTTGTTTTGTTGTCTGCTTTTTTCTATTTAACTTTTTAGTTGAAAGAAAGCAAGTACTCAATTTTTTCTTTAGTTTCAGTTTCAGGAAGTGCAAATTTTAAATATATATAATATGCAAGTCATTTGTTCTTGCTGGGGCAGGAAATAGGTAGGAAGAACTTACAGGAAGAAAAAGTTTTTTCTCTGTTGGATCAAATGTTTCTGTGCAGTACTTTCTGTCTCATTTATTCTTCACCTGGCATCCTCTTGCCAATATTTTGTGTTCCCACTTTGTTTACGTTGTAGTTACAGAAATCCATAACACAAACTAATCAGGGATATCAAAATGAAAGAAAGGGTGCGAGGCAAGATAAAAACTGCCATTATGGGTGTTCAGGCATTGAAACAGTTTGATTAAAACTTTGCATTTACTCTCATCCCTGGAAGAGTCATTATTATTTACTTGAGAACAAATGCTGTAGCAAGTAGCAAGAGTTGCTTTTCCTTGGCTGGACAAGTTAGGATGGTTTCTTTGCAAATGAACCCCATTAGGTGCTTTCAAGAAATTTGTGGTGCAGTGTCTGTCCCAGTCTTAGTGTCAAAATGAATTGGAACACCTACTATTAACTCCTTCCTGATTGCAATAACTTCCTTGTGAGATATTTTGCTTGGGGAATTTTCCATTATATTTTTTCCTTAGTGGAAAACAAAGGGGAGATGGGGGGGCAGAAGACACTCAGTGCCTGTGTGAGCTCCTTTTTGACAGATCTGCCTCTAATGAATTGAAGAGGCTGGATAAATTCCGTCAACTTGTGGTAGAAACCAAAGTTGTTAAAATGCTGAAAACAAATATGGGGAGTGGGGTGGTTCTCTACAGAAATGTGAGCTTACAAAGTGCTCTAAGCAAGGTGGAAAAATGCTCAGACATAGAAAATTGTGTGCAATATTAAAAAAAAATTAAAATACAGTGATTTATAGCAGAAGTTTGGCTCTCTCCTTGAGGAAGTGTTTTAAAAGGAAAATATAATTCTGTTGAGGAACCTTGTAATTGGAATAACCCACTTCCTGTTACTTGTTATCTTGCAATATGAAGTGTGTTGTTCCCAACCTTATGGAAATAATTGAAGGGTAAAAACTTGGGCAGACAGTTTCTGGTTCAGTGTCTTGATTTTACTGAAACTCTCTCTCAAAAAAGAGTTTAGGTTAATAGCCTGAAATGAAGTTTTGGTATGTTTCACAGGTAAAGGTTTAACCTCTACTAGGATTCTTTGAAAATCTCCCCGTTGAACACCTAGTGTTCTACAACAAAGGCAGGATTATCATAATGAAGGAAAAAACCCATCAATACCAACAACAAAAGCAAAACAAAATCCAGAGTGTAAGAGCTTTTCTTCCAATTTCTTCTCTGCATGCATGAAAAGTAAAACCTATGCTCTAAAAATCATCTTTTTTTTTTTCATTTGAGAAGATAACATTATCGAGGCCCAGCCTCCTATCTTTCTTTCAGTTTGCCCTTTCTGCAGAAGAGACCTTTCATGTCACGTGGCAGAAATGAGTGGATCTGGAGTACCACTCTATGCAGTAATATAAATAGTGGAGGAGTTGAGGGGAGTATCAGTTAACTGAGAGTTTGCGGTAAGGACCAAGACTGAAGCATTAAGGCATATGTTTTCCAGGGGCAATAGGAGCCTATGCCATATAGCTGTGGAAAAAGTAATTAAAAAGCAGCTTACAGTGAAGGACTGGATATGAATAGACCCATCTACAGAAACAGGGCAAACAGCAGCATCTACATGGGAGGCCTGTTTCTGTTGAGTAGATCTTGCCCCTAATATCTCTGAGACTTAAGCTTGCTGATGAATATGATCTGATGCATGTATATTTATTGTGCCTAGGAGTACTGCCTTATAAGTGGGCTTAGAGAGGCCTCGATTGAAGGTAGCAATGTTTCCTTTCTGCTTGCTTTCTCCATGTTATATGGCACTGCCTAAAATCCCTAGCTCTGATGGAAAGGTCTGAATTATTCATCAGCCAGTTAATGGCAGGTGATGAGATCTTTTCACGCTACAGCCCTGTCACTAGGTGTTTATTGCTCTGTTTCACCAGCAGCCCTGCTATTACTGTGAAGCCAGAAGAACCCCACACAGAGGCATGACATGTGTCAGCAAGGAGAGCTCTTTAAAGACTCTGTTTTGCCTGGGAGGTCATCTGAAGGTTATTATGAACAAATTATTTCTTCATTTCCGCTGACTGAGTAGATAGCCTTAATGATCTGTCACCTAGCAATAGGCTGCCTGTTCAAACATAAAGAATGGCATACTGATGGCTTATAACTAGAATCAGTTCATTTTAGCTATTCTCTTGTCAAGCATGTTTCCAAGATACATATATTATTTACATATTCATGAGCCTTTACAGACATTTACACCATGAGGGGGCCTGTCTGATAATGTGATACAAGTTTATATTGTGTCCTGAGGCACTTAAAGTCTATTAAGTGAATCAAATCTGTTCACTTCTGTTCTTCCTAGGTGGTGTTCTTGGCCTAAAGGAGTGGTGCTGCAATCAACATTTGTGTACAGTAGCTTACTTTTTGTCCTGTCCACCTACCTCTTTTCCAAGTTGAATTTAATTCCATTTTATAGAGAGGCATTAAGCTGAGTGAAATTACCTTTTAGAAAGTCACCATTTTCTCATGATACTGCTGTTCAGAAATGTGGTCATGACTGTTTGTCTGCAGGCAGAGCATATGACAGACCCCAGAAAAAGTGTCTTTTTAAATTTTTTTTTTAACTCTACCAGGATATTGATCTCTGACCCCATTCCTGGTGTGGAAATGTGGAGAAAAGTAACACTATAAGTGGGGTGGAGGATGTGGGGTCAGGAAATGGAGAAGATAAGGAGAATCTTCCGCAATAAAAGAGCCAAGGACTATGGATTTCTCTTGTCAATATGAACCATGTCTCTACTAATATGTTTTTAATTATAACAGACATGAAGTTAAAACATATCAGCTAATAGAAATGGAAGCATGAGCAACAGCAAAAATTGGAATGTGTCTTAGGCTACTTCTTGAGTGTAAAAGAACAGTAAAGAAGCCCAAATCATCTGCTGGAGGTGATGTTTTCCTTTATTTTAGAAGTTTGTACAATTTTTTTTCAGATACCCCAGAATGTAGGAAAGTAGAGAAAGGATAAATGAGACAAACTGCTATTTCCCTTCCTTATTCAAAGGATGGAAGTCCTAAGAGGCATCAAGTATTGCCACTTCTCTTATCAATTACTGGTGTGTTGCACAACATTTGGAAGAGATCAGAGGAAGAGATAGAAAGCAGAATAAAAACTGATATTGTAGCATATTCTTTTCATAAATTTTAGTGTTAATTCTCATTAAAAGTGGTTAGCCACACAAGGCAATAATTCTCTAAGGGTTAAACTGCAGCCTAATATGTAGTGTTAACAGCAAGACAAATAGCAAGCTGTTTATTGGAGCTTCTTCATGAGAGGTCTACACAGACAAGGCTTAAAAAGAGAGAAGGAAGTGTATTGGAGGAGCCATCTAGGAGGTACCTGGGTATAGGAGAACAGTGCTAGTGCTGCATGTCCCCCAAACATAAATAAACTCTTTCAAAAATGCAATCCCTTTTACTAAGGAAATTTCGCTTTTGCACATGAGTGAGGATTTTCAATGGGCAGGTTGATGGATACACTCTCTGTGGAACTACAGGTTCTAATGCTAAGGCAAATTAAGATGTCATTTAAGACTTGCTTGTTGTAACCAATCAAAACATTGCAAAGTCCAAAGGAAAAGAAGTCATTGAAATATTTGTGTTGTTTGGTGTGGGGTCTTTTTTTACTTTTTTGGTTAAAGACTTGAACTTGTTTCTTGTTCTTTTGCCAAGTCACCTTAACTATTGTTAACCTGCATCATATATTTCCTTTCAGAACACCAATACTTCTCTATTTAAAATTCTTAGACAAAGTTATGTGCTTTCAGTGCCCTGATTGCTTGTGAACAACAACAAAAAAATCCTTCTACTTGTGAGGAAATTTGTATTAATTTTCCTATGAAGTGCATCTGCTTTAATGAAAAGTGGTGACAGAGAAATGTGAGTTCAGTTAGTGAGTAGCAGGGGGTTGTATGTAGTTTCTTGAAGCTTTAGAGTATGTATTGTTGGATGCAAAGGAGACAGAATTTTCTTTTTAATGTCACCTTTTTTTCTCTGAGTATGGTACAGGCTAGAATTCATTATGAACCTTATTCCACACACTTCTAATTGTGTAGAAGATGTGATGTACTCTCAGCCCCTGCTGAAGTGAGGATTTGTGCAAAGCTCTCCATGAATGTATTGAGCTCAAACAGCTTTAGCAGAATGTGGTCTTAGTCGCATCCTCTGTAGTCAGATGATGATGATGTTGAAAAGACTGCTATAACAGTGAATATTGACAACAAGGTGTTGTAAAAGAACTTGTATTTATTTCTAATCTGATATGCAGAGGCCAAAGAAGCAGTGACTGTCTCCAATGACACCAATTGCTTAGTACAATTGTTTAGTATTGATGGTGGCTGGTAAAATTTCTCTATTTTTTCCTGGAAAAATCTTTCTTTTTTCATTTTTAAATTCTATGTTTTTAATCTTATAAAATACTATGTGTCTTTTATCTTACTAGATTACACAGCGATTAAATACAGATTTTATGTAGCTGTCCTGAATAAATCAGGCCTTTTCAATGAGGCTTTGATCTATTTTGAAGCCTTTGAAACTGGACTTGGATGAAATGTCAATGTATTCATGGTGTAATGCAGTGAGGAGCATGTAAGCTTCTATTACTATCTTTGAGAGTTTCTTAGAGAAATGATGCCTGACAAGAGCTACACATTTTAGAAGAATTGTTAATTTTGAAATTAGCTCTGGTAGGTCTGCTTAAGAAAGTTTATAGGGGGAAAAAACACTCTCAAAATCATCTGAAGTGAAGCCTGCAGTGAAGATACAGCAGAAAGGCTGTCAGGGGAATATGTTAGTTCTACCTGCTTTAATCCATTTGTTACCAGGAGGGATAAAAACTGTGCACAGATTAATGAAGCGTTTGAGTCAGATATATTCCGATGAACTTGTGCCTGCTTCTGTACCCTTTGTTGCTATGGAACCAGAGAGATGTGAAATTACCAAAGAACCTACACCCAGCCAGGAGTTTCTCTGATACTCAATTAGAAAATAAAATAGAACATTTAGGAAATGACGTCCCAGCTTTCTGATCACATGTAATGCATGAACGGCTGCTTTTTCTGGTGTGTACTTTGCTAATGTGTGTGGTATTGGCACATTAAGTAAACTGTTGAGTATGACAGAACATATGAAGTGAAAGTCACTCTCCCCCATGAAGCCTGACTAATCAGATGTTAAGTGGGGAAATTTTCAGGTATTGGTCTCCTCCTAGCCTGCCATCAGGACATACCCAGAGTTTCCAACAGAGCCGTTTCAGATTATAAAACAGGAATTGTATGTGCACCAAAGCTATTTCACACTAGTGTATGGGGTCCTGTTTTGGGTTGTGTGGCATGTTTTTAGTAGCTTGGGCTACAGAGATGGCTTCTGTGAGTAGCTGCTGGAAGCTTCCCCCATGTCCAAGGGAGCCAACGCCACCCGGCTCCAGGATAGACCCACAACTGCTTAAGGCTGAGCCAATCAGAAATTATAGCAAATCCTCTATGATAACATATTTAAGAAGGAAAAAAGAAGTTATTGACCAGATGTAATTGCAGCCAGGTAACATAGAAGTGAGAACATGTCAGAGGAACAACCCTGCAAACACCAAGGTCAGTACTGAAGGAGAGGCAGGAGCTGCTCCAGATGCCAGAGCTGAGATTCCTCTGCAGCCTATGGTGCAGCCCATGGTGAGGCAGCTGTGCCCCTACAGCCCATGGAGGTCCATGGGGATGCAGAGATCCACCCAAAGCCCATGGAGGAGCCCCAGGGTGGAGCAGGCTGAGATGAGGCTGTGAAAATATGAGAGACCTGTTCTGGAGCAGGGTCCTGCCAGGGACCTGCAGACTTGTAGAGAGGAGCCGGTGATGCAGCAGGGTTTCTGGTAAGACTTGTGATCTTCCTGGGGGACTTACACATGAGCAGCCCTTGAATGACTGCACTCTGTCAGAGAGTAATCTGCATTGGAGCTGTTAATGGAGCACTGTTGCCTGCGGGATGGACTCATGTTGGAGAAGTTCATGGAGAACTGTCTTCTGTGGGAGGGACTGTGGGAGGGACTCCACCCTGGAGAAGGGGAAG
>VXBT01013953.1:4551-18292 GCA_013400235.1 Oriolus oriolus
GTCCCTGCTGAGCTCTGGGGGTGTCCCTGCTGTGTCTCTGGGGGTGTCCCTGCTGTGTCTCTGGGGGTGTCCCTGCTGGGCTCTGGGTGGGATGCTGGGGACAAGAGGGGTGAGAGGGGAGCTGCTGGCTGCAGATGCTCTGAGGGTGACAGACAGAAGAGCATCCCTTGGGGAGCAGAGGTGAGGCCTGCAGAGTGATTTAATCCCTGCTCTGAGGAGCACACAGGTAGGAGGCACAGGTATTTAGAGCCAGTTATGACAGAGCCCTGCTGCACCAGTGAAGAGCTTCCCAATTTCCCCTTCTCTCACAGCCTCTGGGTGGGTAATGAAGGCCTGAATGCACATTTCCCTTCATCCCGTGTGACACTGACAAAAACAGAAAGGTTATCTCCTGGGGCACAGCATTTAGGGATCTTTGAGGTCACTTATTTCAGTTACTGTCAGAGTCTATCCCAAGAAATAATCAGATTTCACGCACAAATGAGTTTCCAGTGAAAAACTTTTCCACAAACCTGGTTACAAGGAGCTTGGATCATTAAAAATGTTAGTGGATAACACTCACGTATGCTCACAGTTAGTTTGCACTCTTGCTTCCAGTGCCAAAATCAGCCTCAACAGACACATTTCTATCACATGAAATTTTTACTTTTAGTACATTTTAGTCATTTATTCAAAAAGAAACAAAGAAGAACATTCATGTGGAAGCAGTTTCCAGTCTCAGGCTCTGCTTTTCTCTCCTGTTCGTTGCCTTTGGACTCCTGAGCTTCCTCGAGGGGCCCCTTCAGCACCGACTGCCGCTCACCCCAATTAACAGCTCCTGAGGAATGGCCCCTCTGTGCAGATCAATAACACAAACAAACCCGTGCACGCTGCTCCAGAGCGTTGGTGTCTCTTTCAAACAGCCCCTTTATAAACAGTCTCATTATTCCTCCCTGGGAGGGTGGGCAGGCCCTGGCACAGGGTGCCCAGAGCAGCTGTGGCTGCCCCTGGATCCCTGGCAGTGCCCAAGGCCAGGCTGGACACTGGGGCTGGGAGCAGCCTGGGACAGTGGGAGGTGTCCCTGCCATGGCAGGGGTGGGAATGGGTGGGATTTAAGGTCCCCTCCAGCACAGGGCACTCCATGATTTAATGGTTCTGGGATTCTAACTCTCCCGTACCATTTGTTCCCAAGGCACCCACACAGGCCGGGGCCGGCAGAGCCGGTGCAGAGCCAGCTGGGTGCTCCTCTGCTGGGTTTAGTCTGTCGTACTCCGGCCTGTTTGGGTGAAACTCTGGGACAGCCGTGCCAGAAGGGACCTTGTTCCCCACGGCAGGGTCTGTGCAGGTACAGGTGGCAGGAGCGCGCACCCTCCACAATGCTGATGGGTGCTTTGCTGTGCCCGCCTCTTCCCAGAAAACAAATCCTATTACTCTCTTATGTAAAAAAATAAAAAGCTTTATGTCTGTGGTGCATTGGTTTTGCTGCTTCATGGTCTCTTTCGTGTGCCACAGGAGCACTTGTGCCTGCCCGCACCACGCTGTGGCACCGGGGCTGCTCACGTGCGAGTCCCGCCTGGCACCTGACTCCCATCATCCTCCCGCGGCTCCGGCACACGCAGCACGCCCAGAGCTCCAATTCCCCTCACATGCTTGCTTTTCTCAACTGCGACACTTCTGCATCTGGTTTTTGTGGGGTTTTTTGCTTGAACTTCATAATCCGCTAAATTGGCACATTGTGGCATTGTGATTTAATTCTCCATGTCAGGGCTGTCACCTTTATAAATATTTCCCGTAAGTTTTACGGATCACTGCATCAGCAGGCTGCTAGGGAGCAAAAGGGGAGTCAACCCTGTCTTAGGCTAAGTTGTTGAACACTTTTATAGCTGTGGGGGTGTAAATGGGTCCAGCCTTGTGCTGGCCTGGCTCAGGCACAACCAGGGAGTGCTGCCCATGTTGGTGCTGTGGAAACACAACCCCTGTGGGTTATTTAAAATGAGCTGAAGTAAATGAAATAGGAGGCCGCAAGTGGGGAAAGGGCAGATGTTAGACACAGGCTGACAAAATGCCAATTATAGTCATTGGTTTTATTAACAGTAGCTGAGGACGGGTATAGGGAGTAGGCCGAGTACCACAAACGGCAAGGCAGAGGAACAAAACCCCAGCGTGGGCACAAAGCTGGGCGCTCCCCCGGCACAGCGGGGCACCTCAGCAGGGCTGGTGTGTGCCACCAGAGCCGCTTATATAGCCTCTGCCTTGGCTCCTGATTGGTCAGTTCACTCTCGATCCTTCATTTGCATGTTTGATATGATTTGCTCGTTTCATCGTTCATTTCTGACCAATCATTTCGTCCAGGGGATGATTCTATTGGCTGTTCCCTTGGTCCAATCCGCACTCTCCCTGATGACGTAGGGAGTGATGTCATGTGTGTGGTGACGCGGTGACGTCAGTCACGGAACCTTCCGGAACTCCCAGCTCCGCAAAGGGATCCCGTGTGCTTTCCAATGTTTTACATAAAGATCCTCGAAACACCCTCCCCTAATGCTAATTAATTACTTACTGAATTTTTAACCTAACCCTTAAACTCATTAACTTTATTTACATAACTTGCTAATTTATTTAAACAGTTGTCAAAGACCAAAACACTTATGACAGTACAGAAACACTTGGGGGGAAAGGAATAATGGAATCATTGAGGTTGGAGAAAACCTCTAAACTCATCGAGTCCAGCCATGCGATCGGCGGGTCCAGCCAGTCCGTGGGAGGCGGGGAAACCACGTCCTAAAGGGCACGAGGCAGAGTTCAGGCAGAGCTGTCACAGGAACCAGGAGCTGTTTTAAGCTGGGAGTGGTGGGAACCAGAGGTGGAGGAGGGAGCCAGAGAAAGATGTCAGGAAAACAAAATCCTGGGATGGAGCGAGAGGCAGCCCACAGCTGTGCCGTGCCCAGAGCCCAGTAAGGAGGGTCCCTGCGGAACAGCAGCCCCAGGTCTCTGGGCTCCAGGATGGGCCTGGAGAGGGAGAAGCTCTTGCTGGGAAAGGGAAATGCTGTGGGGCAGCCAGAGGGAGCCTGGGGGGAGATTGCCCGAGCAGGCAGTGCCAGAGATGGAGCCCGGGATCCACAGGGTGCAGCTGAGGACAACCTGAGCTGTTCATTCCCAGCTTTCACCCCTCTCTGGACCTTCAGCAGGTCCTGCTGCATCCTGGAAAACAAACAAACCAACAGAGCCGGAGCAGAAGAGCTCTGCAGGCGCGGTGTCTCCAGCACCGGGCGTCCACACGGAGCCTGTTCCCGCTGCTTGGCAGCTTCCGCGGAGCCCCGGGATTCAGCTGGGCTGCTCTTTCCAGTAGGATCTCTGAGAGGGAAAATGTTCCTGGAAATGGTAAATAAAATTTCATTATCATGACAGATAATGCATTAAAGTGTAACAACATTTTTTTTATTGGATTCATAGGTGGTGAAATGAGGGTCATCCATCCCAATCTGCTCTGATGGGTCCTGGCCCTGCGCCGGCTCCGCTCTCCCACCCTGGCTCCGTGATGATGGAAGCTGATTGAGGCTTGGATGAGCTGAGCAGGTTTTGCTTTTTATGGAGCTCCACCAGCTGTGTGTGCAGCCTGCACTCCAGCTCGGAATCCAAACAGAGCCAGGGCACAGAGACATGGAGAGATGGATCCTGAGCCCTCACACCTCGACCAGGAGCTGCAGGCAAAGAACGCCCCTCTGCAAGGGCAAGGGAAGGAAAAAACCCAGATTTCGGGATCACTGAGGGCACAGTGACCCACTTGCAAGGAGGCCTTTGCGATAAGAGGAGAAAGATCCCTTCTTCTGGGCACAGGGGTGGAGCTTCCAGGGGGAGATCCTGGGCCCTTTGGTGCCCTCAGCTCCCCGGCACCTCTTCCCTTTGCATGGGTCCCTTGGAGCAGCCTGGGAGAGTGGAAAGGGTTCCTGCCCTTGGAAGGGGGGGAACAAGATGGGGCCTAAGGCCCTTCTCTCCCAAACCATTTTATGATTCCTTGATTTTGTGATTCTGTGATCTGTGGTTCCTTGATCCTGGGATTTGTGGTTCCCTGATCCTGGGATTTGTGGTTCCCTGATCCTGGGATTTGTGATTCCTTGATCCCATGACTCAGGTGTGTAAATGCCTGCAGAGCCCTACTGCCCTGCTGGGTTCAGCACATTCTAAATCCTCCTTGATGCAGAGGAAGAGCCTGGAGAGAGGCAGATTCCCACCTGGAATGGGATGTGTGCTGGCATCCCAAGTGGAACATTGCATCTTGCTCCTTCACCGCCGCTCCTGACTCCAGACAAAAAGCAAAGACATTGATCCAAGCTCCTTATTACTAAAAAGCTGCAGGAACCTGGTACTCAAACCAGCAATTGGTGTTTCTTTCTATTCTAGGTGTTATTTACTGCTCGTGGAAGGAGCCGCCAGCCGGTTAATTCTGTGGATATTCCTAATTATGGCTGGGGATAATACCAAGGACAATTGAAATAAAATTACTGTAATTTTAAATCAAAAACTTCTCTATGTTTGAAATGATTAAAAGGCCGTGTGTAAATATCACCATGTTTTGATTCATTTTCCCATGAAATTTCAGCAGAATTATTTTCTCTAGCAGGCGATGTTAATAACAACGCCGGGAAATTGAACATCAAGGTTTAACTCGGAGGCAATAAATCAGCGCAGCAAAAAGGTGAAGGGTTGGACATTATGAAAACATTTCCCAAGATAATTACACGTTGGAGGCATTTGTTGATTGAGTGGGAAATATTATCAGATAGACAAGGCTGGATTCACAGTGGAGATAATCAGGTGAAGTGTTGCCCAGGGATTTTAAGGAAAAGTCAGTTGATGCCCCACAGTAATTACAGAGTGTCCGTGGGGCACCCAGAGCTCCCAACAACCCCCCCCGACCCGGCCCTGTGCCCGGGACAGGGACAGGGACACGTCTGTCCCTCACCACCCCAGCCCCGGGGCTGGAGCTGGACAGGGCTGGGCAGAGCTCCCCGGGTCTGGAGGCAGCGGCACAGGCACCTGCAGGGAAACCTCCGAGCCAAGGACGTGCCTGGGGGACACAGCTCGGCCTGGAAGCTTGGGAATGTTTATTTCCAGCGGGAGGGGCCGGTTGGGTGGCAGCACTGAAGCTGCTGTTTGGGTTAAAGGGACCCCAAATCCCACCCAGTGCCCCCCCTGCCAGGGCAGGGACACCTCCCACTGTCCCAGGCTGCTCCCAGCCCCAGTGTCCAGCCTGGCCTTGGGCACTGCCAGGGATCCAGGGGCAGCCACAGCTGCTCTGGGAATTCCAGCCCAGCCCCTCCCCACCCTCCCAGCCAGGAATTCCCAATTCCCAATATCCCATCCATCCCTGCCCTCTGGCAGTTTAAGGCCATTCCCTCTTGTGTTTGGTGCTGTTAAATCTTGTATCAGCTGCTGATGTCACGATTCTGAAATTATTAGGAACAAAAGTGACCTTTTGGGTCATTTTCCTAAACTTCAGGAGGGAATGAGGCCCTCATGGAAGACACCTCCCAGGAAGCGAAGTTTAGCCACATTTAAAAGACTCTGTTCTGGGAACCTTTTCCAGTCATCTCATTAAGTATGAATAAATATGAGAATCTAATATTAATTTCATTTTCATATATCCAAATTAGAAGGCAGCAGTGAAGAAAACAACATAATCTGATTAAACAAATTAGAATCACGCTGCTAAAATTGCCCTTCAGTATTTATTTATTTTCAGCTGCAGTAGCTTTAAAAAATCTGCAAAACAAACTCCTGCAAATGTTAGGGAACATCTCCCTGCCCGTGCTGCTCCCTGGGAAGCTCCCAGCTGGGAGGGCACTGCAGGCTCAAAGCAGAGATTCCAGATTCCGCCCCTGCATCCGGCATTTTCCCTTAATCCTGCTCCAGGCCCAGGTGGAAGCAGGAAATCCTGGGCTGAAAACCGATGTCAGCTCTCCTGGACATCCACTGTCCCTCAGGGAATGGCTCCTTGCCAGGACATCAGGTGGGGACATTCCTTGATGTGAGAATTCCAGCATCCCTTCATATCCCTGGAAGTGTCCAAGGCCAGGCTGGACAGGGCTTGGAGCAACCTGGGATTGTGGGAGGTGTCCCTGCCCACAGCAGGGGTGGGGCTGGATGAGTTTTAAAGTCCCTTCCAATCCAAACCAGTCTGGGATTCTGTTAATTATCAAAAAACTCTAATAATTCAAAAAATTTTTATAGCATTTTATTATTGATGTTGTTATATTTATTATAACATTATTAAGTAATCTTAAATAGTGTTTATTATATTGAAATAATTGCATCATGTACTAAATCCACTTTAAACCATCCATCTGTCAGTCATTTAAAATGAAAAAACACTGTGCAATGAACTTTATCTTTATTAGAGACGTTCAGTGTTGGACCAGTTTTCTTCAGTGTTTTACCAAGGACATGGGAAAAGCAGAATTATTTCTGCCCAGAGGGCAGGGACAAGTCAGGCATTTAAACAAGGCAGAGCTTGGTGAGCCCAGCCTGGCCTCACCCCCCCTCCCAGTCTGTCCCACAGCCGTGCCTGGAAGAGCAGGAGGGACCTGGAGGGGCTGGAGCAGGGCAGGGAACGGGGCTGGGAAGGGGCTGGAGAATTCCTGAGGGAGCTGGGAAAGGGGCTCAGCCTGGAGCAAAGGAGGCTCAGGGGGGACATCAGCAGGAATTTCCCCATGGAAAGGGTGCTCAGGCCTTGGCAGGGGCTGCCCAGGGAGGTTTGGAGTGCCCATCCCTGGAGGTGTCCCAGGAATTCCTGGAGGTGGCACTCAGAGCTCTGGGCTGGGGACATGGTGGGCATCGGGCACAGCTCAGACCAGGAGGGCTTTTCCAGCCTCAGGGATTCTGGGATTCGGTGATCCTGGGATAAATGGCTGCATGCTGGGAGCACTGGGGTGTCACTGCGATTCTCTCCCTCAGACTGATGGGCTGAAGCACAAACAGCTCCTGCCCACTGCAGCCTCGGCACACCCGGGGAAGGGATGACCTTGCCTTGGCCACGAGCTGCTCGCTTTGAGGCCTCGTTGAGTCAATAAGACCCCCACAGTAAATATTTATAAAACATCACATAAAAAATTATAGGTTATTTAAATTTAATTTGCATTTATACTTCCAAATCAGGTTATTATATAGCAGAAATGTACTGAAATTAAATTCATAATGCACATTACAGCAATTGGAGGAAATTGTACCTTGAAGCAATTTGTATTTAAAATTCTGTCTGTATGCTTCTTCACTTTCCTGCTGCCTGTAAATAAATTTACAAAGCATTTCCAGTGACAGCCATAGTGTTCCAGCTGCAAATTGATGTAGTTTGAAACAAAGAACAATTACCACTTAACCAGATCCCATGTTACACTAAATCTTAGAGCATTTGAATTCCCTGGCAAAACAAAAGGAAGTGATTTTTCTTTTCTCCTTAATCCGCAGCAATTCTTGTCAGGTGGAAAATGTTTGGGCACTAACCCCGTGCCTGTTTTTCTTCCTGAAGCGCCAGCTTTGCACGGGGTCAGAGCCCAGACGGGCGGGAGAGCAGCGGTCCCAGTGACAGCGCCGTAAATCCTGCCCTTGCAGCAGCAGCTGAAACTGAACCCGCCCCGGAGCCCTCCCCAGCAAACAGAGCCAGCAAAATGCATTCCCCGAGAAACTCTGGCTCCTTGGTCTCAACCACAGGCCTGAGGAAAGATATTAAATCATGGAATCATGGAATCATGGTGGGAAGGGGCCTCAAATCCCACCCAGCACCACCCCTGCCATGGGCAGGGACACCTCCCACTGTCCCAGGCTGCTCCGAGCCCCAGTGTCCAGCCTGGCCTGGGGCACTGCCAGGGGTGGGGCACACACCCGGGCACGAGCTGTGCAGCAGCCAGTGCTGACACGGCTCAGAGAGCAGGAAACCACGGCACATCCAAGGAGATGCCTGGAAAAGTCACGGAATCAGAGAATGCTTGTTGGGGGGACCCTAAAGTTCATCTACAAATCACTCTGGTGCCTGATTTTCCATGCAGCTGTCCAGGTGGGACCAGTCCAGAGTGCAGGGCCCAGAGAGACTCCTGGGGGCCCTGCAGGAGGTGCCAGGCTGGGGACACAGCGCCCAGGGCCATCCCCTGTGCCAGGCTGGGGACACAGCGCCCAGGGCTGTCCCCTGTGGGACACAGCGCCCAGGGCTGTCCCCTGTGGGACACAGCACCCAGGGCTGTCTCCTGTGCCACGCTGGGGACACAGCACCCAGGGCTGTCCCCTGTGGGACACAGCGCCCAGGGCCGTCCCCTGTGGGACACAGCACCCAGGGCTGTCCCCTGGGTCAGTGCAGGAGGTGCCAGACTGGGGGCCAGGACCCTCCAGGAGTCCCCAGCTCTCTGTAGGACAGTGAACATGGATACATGGGAACAGAGCGAGGACAAAGTTCCATCCTCAGGTGATGAATCCAAGTGAGATGTGGAGGACAAGGTGGATTTCAAAGTGACAGATCACACCCAACCATTCCCACTCACAATGGCATTTATTGTAACATTTCATTTCAGATGTGTTAGGTTCGTTCCTTAATTATCACTTTCCCTTTTGCCATTTTAAATTGATTTCCTACATTTTGTTTATTACATTTTTTTCTGTTGGTTCTTGTTTCCCTTTGGAGCAAAAGCAAACCTTGGGCCATCAGCATCCCCTCCCAACACAGGCTGCTCTCCAGTGTAATGCATTTTGTCATATTCCTGCAGTGACCAATCTCCTTTAATTACTGCACTGGTTTTCCTGCACTGCTCTCCTTCCCTCTCCCGCCAGCTGAGTGTGGGTTTCCAGAAGGCTGGTCCCTGCAGGGATGGCTCACAGGGGAGCCTCAGCTTCCTCTGCATGGCCCAGGGCAGGGCACTGCATGGCCCAGGGCAGGGCACTGCATGGCCCAGGGCAGGGCACTGCATGGCCAAGGGCAGGGCACTGCATGGCCCAGGGCAGGGCACTGCATGGCCAAGGGCAGGGCACTGCATGGCCAAGGGCAGGGCACTGCATGGCCCAGGGCAGGGCACTGCATGGCCAAGGGCAGGGCACTGCATGGCCAAGGGCAGGGCACTGCATGGCCCAGGGCAGGGCACTGCAGGGACAAGGGCAGGGCACTGCATGGCCCAGGGCAGGGCACTGCAGGGCCCAGGGCAGGGCACTGCAGGGACAAGGGCAGGGCACTGCATGGCCAAGGGCAGGGCACTGCAGGGACAAGGGCAGGGCACTGCATGGCCCAGGGCAGGGCACTGCATGGCCAAGGGCAGGGCACTGCATGGCCCAGGGCAGGGCACTGCATGGCCAAGGGCAGGGCACTGCATGGCCCAGGGCAGGGCACTGCAAGGACCAGGTCAGGACCACTCATGGCCCAGGCCAGGGCTGCCCAGTGAGCTCAGGACGCTGCACATTTCCCTGCCCCCCACTGCTGTTTGCCACCCCCAGGTGCCAGGTGAGGGTGCCCGGTGCCCCTCGGCCCCGGACGCTGCAGGCTGCAGGTGCAGGGCGATTCCAGCCCTGAGCCCCCCTCTGCACAGGGAGATGCTGGATAATTTGGCAGGTGGGCCAGGTGAAATCGGGCCCTTGCAGCCCCCAGCCAGGCCCGGGCTGCTTCCCTGGGGACAGGGCCCAGAGCCACTGCAGGAAAAGACTCAGTTCCCACCTGGGACTCCAATGCCTCCCTCTTCTTACATCCCCATTCCCAAAGTAGTGACAGTGCCTCTTCCAAGGTGACTGAACAGGGCTGAGCTGATGCATTTTCTGTCTTAAGTCATCAATTTTTGGATTCAGGTGCAAATCCAAAAAAGCTGGTTACAGGATTTATGTTCCTTCTGAATATAAGAAATTCATACATTTCCTCAATCCCCCCAGTTCCTCAGAGCAATAGTTTTCCTTGTCACTCTGAAAATCTCTGTTGTGTCCTTCTGATGCCTCTTTAATAGTTTGTTTAGACTTTGTTTCAGAATCACAGGGAAACTGTCTCACACCTGCTCAAATCACACACAGCGATTTTGTTGTCGTTGCTGCCGAATATGACAAAGTGAGAGAAGAAAAAGAGACACCAGTCAATTATCCCATGTCTAAATTTCCCTCAATTTTGAAGCACGAATTCCAAGCAGAGGGGCTTTCCCTGAGCAGGGAGCCCCTGCATTGCCCTCTGCAGCTCACCCAGGTTTCTCCTGCACGTTCAGCCCCTGCAGCCCGTTCAGACGGGGCCTGAGGGGATGTGGATGTGCTCAGTGTGGACCAACCCAGCCAGAGGAACTCTGGCTTTTCTGCCCAGCCAGCAAAGTGATTATTTCACATTTCTTGCTGCAGAAAATAAAGACTGAACATCAAATAATTTTTCAACCATTGTGGCCATGCTCTGCAGGGTATTGGCAGTTAAATATCGAATTGACCACCCTGGGGTCAGTTGAACACAGACCACTTCATTTCAGCTCCTGAAATATTGAATGCAGCCAGCTGTGAAAGTGAGTAATTGCCCGTGCCCTTATTTAACGTGTGAAGTGACAAGGGAAGATGAACTTGCTGACTGGGGACAAGGGTGATCTCTTCACAATTTGCACCACCAAGAGCATCTTCTAATCCGTTTGTAACCTGATGGTGAGAATGCTGAACCCTGAGGGCTTCAGGGGGAATCTCGAATATTCCTGGCAGCAGGGGCAGAAGCCGAAGCTCTCTGTCGCTGTGCTGGGTTTGTGAGGTTTTGGAGGCGGGGGGCTGTCCCAGGCTGGAGCGGGGGCAGAGTGAGGAGGAAGGAGCAGCAGAGACAGCGAGTGAGGAGCTGAGCACGGCCCCAGCCGCTCATTCCCCGCGCTGCTGGGGACAAATCAGGAGTGCGGCTCATCCTGGGAAGCAGGGAGGGGTGGGGGAAAGGGGGTTTAAGATCTGGTTTCATTTCTCATTACCCTGCTCTGATTTAACAAGTTACACTGATTTCCCTAAGTCCAGCATGTTTTGCCCGTGCCGGTGATTGCTGGGTGCTCTCTCCCTGCTCTTGTTCCACCCGTGAGCCTTTCCATAGGTTCTCCCTCCCTGCCCAGGCGAGGACGGGAGTGATGGAGCGTCTGGGTGGGCCCCGGTGCCCCGGGCAGGGTCAGTGCCTGCCCTCGGAGCCCCCCGGGCTGTGCCGTGCCTGGGGGAAGCTGCAGAGGTGTGACAGTGGCACTGCTCTGTGCTCCCGCTGCTGCAGCCGGCTCGGGGTTCTGCAGCTCAGCAGGACAGGGACGCAGCTCCCCGCCCCGGGTTCTGCTCCTTTTGGTGGGGGGGTTCAGCAGTGACACAGCTTCTCTCCAACAGAAAGGTGAAGCCTCTTCCTTTTCACAACTACAGCAGAACAGAGCCCGGGGAGTGAAACCTGATGTGTTCTGGGTGCCCGGGGAGGGGATGCCAGATGACAGCCTGGATCTCTCCAAACTTACAGACAGCTGGGAACTAAGTGGGAAAAACCCCTCCTGTTCATCCCAGGGCCCAGGTTAAAGGAATCACTGTGCTCACTCTGAAGCTGATTTTATTTCAGGTCTTGGATCCACCTGAGCAGTGCATTTATAATTTCTTTCAGAGTGTGTTTAAGGCCCATTACTCAGTGACTGGCTGGGGCTGTCAGAGCACTGCTGGGACTACCGAAAACACAGGGTTGGTGCCTCAAAGCCCTGTGCAGCAGCATGGCCAGACAAAGATCCCCAAAACACCCTGACCCTCAGCCCCTCACCATGGGGTGGGTGTGTGGAACCTCAGCCCTGTCAGCAGGAGGTTCCAGTGCCACCAGTGCTGGCTCTCAAGGGCACCAGGATTTGATGGGAATCAGCCCCAGCCCCAGCTCTGCTGAAGTCCAAGCCAGAGCCTGTTGGAGGCAGTGAGAGCATGGCTGGCCTCTAAAGCACAGCTCACGATGACACTCAGCAGACAGAGCAGGTCACGGGGGATGAGCCACCACTGCCAGGCCCCTGCTGGCAGGAAAACTCAAAAGCCCTGAAAATGGGCTGGTGGATGCCTGACTGTGAACCAGGGACAGCCCTGAGGCCCAGAGAAGGCCAGGGCAGGAGCCAGTCTGGCAATGAGAGCTGAGCTGGGCTGAAATAAGGAGGTTATGGGTCTCTGTGAAAAACCCAACCTGGTCTCCTGGGTTCAGAGAAGACATCCTGCACGAGGAGTCCGTGGGATTGGTGTTAGTTACACATGGAGTGGAGAGTGAAGGGAGACAAAAACATTTCCAACTAAAAATAATCTTCCCTTGTCATTCTGTGATAGAGGGAACTTTTAGTGAACAAACCCAATTGTGTCTATTACAATTCCATGGGGGTAAAATCTTCCCATGTTGTGTTCACAGACATTATCCAGCAAAGGTGAGGGTTTATTTCTCACTAAACCACAGGAGTCAGTTAAACAAGCACGGTTCTGGTTTGCTTTTATGATTGTTTGCATGTTGTGCTTATCCTGAGTCCAAGTCCAGGGGAACCCCTGCTCTGCTGAGAAAGGAGCCCATGCCATGCCGAGGGGTCCATCACCAGACCCCCTGATGGCCCCTGGGCCCTGCTCCCATTCCTGCTTGGGTGACACAGGGTCACCTTCCCGGCTCCCCAAGGACCCCTCACAGTCCATTATTAGCATTTTTAGGAAGAGGCACTAGGAACAAAACCCATTTTTGTCAATTTTTTTTGCATGCCCTGACCTTCTGAGTCAATTCGCTGCCCTGGATCAATAAACTGAGCTTGTGCCCGCAGGCGGGGGAGGAATTTCTCCCACCACGGTGCTGAAATGATGGGGAACACCAGGAGGGGTGGAGACAAGATTGTTCAGCAAAGGTTGAAGATAATTGAAAGACAGGAAGGTTGTCAGTTGGCAGGACAAATTAATAACATTACAGCCACTCTGAGATCAAAGCTGTCTCCGGCGCCTCTCCTCTCCTCCAAGGAGAGCAGCGCCTCGCGGTCGCTGTTACTGTGGGGCAGCGCAGCCTGCGAAGCTCCCAGATGGAAAACGGGAATGCTGTGAAATTCCTGCTGGCTGCACCCACAGCCCCTGCTCCCGGTGCACAGCCCGGCTGCCGCAGGGAGGCACAGAGAGCTCCTCCGAGGCTGCCACCGCTCCCTCCCTGCGCGTCCCCGCCCGGCGAGGACAGAGCTCCGGGGCTGGGTCCCACAGCCAAGGGGTCACAGCCGGCCCCGCAGCTGCCTCCCGCTCCACAGGCAGCCAGGCACCCCGAGCCTCCGGGAACCATGGATAACAGCACGGCTCCAAGGGCACTTCACTAAACCTAGGGTGGGTTATACCCTATAAAACACTGCCCCCAGCAGAGCGACCCCAGCAGAGGCGCTGGCAGTGACGGGGCTGCAGGAGCTCTGTCCCCTCTGCCTGGGGCAGCACGAGGTGGGAACAGTCTGTGGGTGCCTTCTGCCTGACCCCCAGCACCCAGGGGCTGGATGGTGCCCAGAGCTGGGAATAGCAGATCTCCAGGGTCACCAAGGATTTACAGATTCCATTATGTGTCACATCTGAGTTTAACAAACAGTAGAGAGATGCCTGAGGAAGGACTGGGTGTGGAGTTCAGGGAAGGCCTGGATGTGGCACTCAGGGCTCTGGGCTGGTGACAAGTGGGGATTGGGCATGGGTTGGACTCGATGATCCTGGAGGCCTTTTCCAGCCCCAGTGATCCTGGGATTCTGTGATGCTGTGAAAGGAGGCAGGGAGTGCAGGACATGGGAACAGTGGGAAGGAGAGGGAAGGGAAGGTGCGGGAA
>VXBT01013956.1:11794-21892 GCA_013400235.1 Oriolus oriolus
CCATCCACGTGGCCCCCTTGGGAAGGGGAAGCTGCGCGCCCGCACCTCGCAGAAAGGGAACGGCAGCCTGGGAGAGAAACGCTGGGAGCCGGGCTGGGGGCCAGGGAAAGCACGGATGGCTCCAGGAGAGCCTCCCACGTCTGCCGGCTCCGCTCTCCCACCCCAGCAGCGGGGAGCGGAGCGAGGGCACCTCGGCCCGCACCCTGCCCCTGCCCCACCCCGGCGTTTCTCACGGCAGCAGATTTTGGGAGGTGCTGCCCGGCCCCGCCACCGCCTGCAGCAAAACCGACTCCTGTGTGCGGACAGCCCGGCTGGGCCAGGCTGGGCACCGGCCTCACCCTTGCCCTGGACTCGCCGAGGCAAGAGCTGTCCCAGCGGGAAGCGTCTCCCTTTGCTCCAGCAAGAGCCTGCTGCGCTCCCGTCCCGCGGCTGTGCCACGGAGACACCCCGGGACTGTGCCACGGAGACACCCCGGGACTGTGCCACGGAAATACCCCACGGCTGTGCCATGGAGATATCCCAGGGCTGTGCCCACGCAAACGTTCTCTGGGGGTCTCCTCTCTCCCACCGGGGTTTTGGGGAATGCTCCATCCAGCTCCTTCCCCGAGGGCTCATCCCTCTTCCCACCACGGCATCCCAGAGGACCCCAACACTTCCCAAAGCAGCTCCAGCTGCCTCCACTCCGCCTCGGAGGGCAGCGAGAGCCGCCCCGGGTGCCGCCCTTCGCTTTCGCCTCTCCAGGTGACTCAGGCTCGGTTCGAGCTTTGATGTGGGGAGGAACAAAGCGAGGAGGAGACAGGTTCCCACCTCGGGCCCGCTTGTTACCGAGCCCCGCTGCTGCTGAGGCGGCAGCAGCCCAAGGCGCGGGCCTCGGCGGTGTCCGGAGCTGCCACCGAGGGAAACACTCACATGTCACAGCTTCGGGAGCGCCGCAGAGCTCGGCCCGGGGGCTTTTCGTCAGCGCTTTTGGGGACTTGTCATCTTCCGGGGGTTTCTCCTTCTTCGGCACCGCGGGGCGGGCGGGCGGCCGGGGCTCCGCCGGTGGTACCGCTGGGATCGGCCTCGGGGCAGGGCGCGGGGGCTCGGCCACCTCTGCAAGAGAAACGGGCTCAGAGCCGAGCGCCCCGGTGCCACCCAAACCCCCAGGCCGGCCCCGGACACTGCCCACGGCACCGGGCAGGGTGTCCGGGCTCTGATTCCCGAGCCACATCCCTGCCGCACGCAGGAAGGGGGAAGAGCTGGAGCACCCCACGGGATTCGGGGCTGCTCGGGACGGGCACAGCGGCTGCATCCCCCCGCAGCTCCTCACCCCGCTGCAGCGCCAGCGGTTCGGCAGCACCATCCCAAAAAACCCTCCCAAGCTCTCACATTCCTTCTCCAAAAAGCCAAGGGATCTGGTTACACTCCGCGGCTCAAGCTGGATTTTTCATCCCCCTTCCCATGAAAGGGCCACTGTGTTCCCTGCGGGAGCTGGCTGCCACCTTCCCTCATCCTCCCGCACTCCGGAGCAGGAGCAACCCCTGCGGGACCCCTCGATGGAGCGGCAGAGACCTGAAAGGAACCGAGTTCTTCCCCACGGGAGAAACCCCGGTGCCAAGCACCCCCTTGCAGAAAGCCGGGAGAAGGCAGGGCCGCCTCTGGCACCGCTGGGAGCCGGCTGCTCCATCCCGCGGGGAATGTGGGGTACCCGGGGGTGTCTGGGAGGGGGGCTGGGTGCAACGCCACGCTGCCAGCAGGGCGGGGAGCCCCCTCCCCGCCGCCCCATCCCTCTGCCCGTCCCCCGGAATAGCAACGTCTTGCACAACAGGGGCTGGAGCGCGCTTTATATAAAACTAAATTATAGGCTGGGCAGAGGGAGGGAGAGAGAGCAGAGAGCCATAATTGCCTTGGCTGTAACGAGAGGTCCTGGATGCCGGCAGGGAGGGGAGGGGAAGGGGGAAAGGGGCTTGGGACGCTTCATTATCCTCGATAAAACCAGGGTCCCACACGCCAGAGCCGAGGAGGAAGGAGGGCGATTACGGATAATTAAAAGGAGCATAACGAGGGAGGTGGGGGGTTCCAGCTGCGCCCCGGGATCTGCTGGAGCCCGGAAATGCTGCAGAGGGGCTGCAGCCGGTCTGGAGTGGAGCTGCTCTGCTCCCTGCTCCAAACTCAGCCACGTGCCTCAGTTTCCCCACAGGACCACCCTCCCTGCCTTCCCCAGGGTGCAGATCCAGCCTGGGGCGCTGGAGCTCCTGAGACAGGGGGTTTCGTGGGGAGGAAAACTCATCCCAGCATGGAGCCCCACTCGCAGCTCTCGCGGGTGAGGCGATTTTGGGCCTCAACCGAGGCAAACCCAGCAGCTCCAGCTGCATTTTGCTTCAGCAGCGTTGGCTCCAAATCCCAACGGAGTGTGAGCACGGGAGCCCCAGACGGCAGAAAAGTCATTCCCGTGCCTCTGGAAAGCCCAGAGTGAGATGGAGAAGTGAGGAGAGCAGGCTGTCACCTCCCCACGGGTGCAGAGGTGTGGGGGTGAGTAAGATCCACACCTGCTGCACCCACAGCCTCTGTCATGTCCCAGCCTGGAGTCAGCCCTGATCCAAAGCCAGACACGAAATCCCGATGGTTGAGGAACTCTGAGTGAGGCCAGAGGTGCCCAGGGCAGGGCACAGAGGGAGAAGCTCCCACAGAGTCCCTGGGAAGGAATCAGAGCCACTGGGCACCAGCAGAGCCCGGGAGCCGCTCTGCTTTCTGCTGTGAGGTGCCCAGAGTGTGTTCAGGGCTTAAAAACCCCCAGGGCTGCCCGGAACAGCCCCATCACCGCCAGATCCCCTTCCCTGCAGGCCAGCGGTGGGGAAAAAGAGCTGGAAAATCAGGTGCAGCAGCAGGAGAAGGGCTGGCACAGGGAGAGCTCCAGCAGATCCCTGCCCCTGCCGCTCTGCGCTGCCTCCAGAGCATCCCTTGCCCGCTCTGTGCCCGTTCCTGGGGACAAGGGACGGTCTGGCGAGGCCTGGAGCTCCGTGGGCCAGCAGCAGCCCCGGCTGGGTGGATCCATAGGGATAATCCAGGGCGCTGCTCCAAGCGGGAAGGAGCCCAGGCTCGTCCCTGCCGCGTCCACTTCGCACCCGTAATTGCCGTGCACGAGGGCTCGCACACAACCACAGCCACGCAGGGAGGAAGGCGGCAATCAAATTAACTCCCCCGGGAACAAGGTGGCCAAGAGAGGGACAAAAATAGGCAGGAATGGAGTTTGGGAGAGCTGGTCCTTCCCTGCCTTGCGCTGCCTCACCTCTCGGCGGCTGCGGGGCCACAGGGAATGTGCGGATGGCACTGCCCCCCAGGAGCGCGACTTCCCCTGGGAATGGCATGGGAAAGGGCTGTGTCCACCCTCCTGGTCACTGCCTGAGCCCAGTGGAGGTCTGGGAGAAGCGGGACACGTGTGGGCTCAGCACGGACCCCGCAGGGTCCTGCCCTGCCACAGCTCCCTGTCCCTGCTGATCCACAGGGAAGTGCAGAGGGAATGGCCAGGGATGGGCAGAGGGAATGGCCAGGGAAGTGCAGAGGGAATGCCCTGAAAAGTGCAGAGGGAATGCCCTGGGAAGTGCAGTGCTCGTGCCCTGGGTGAGCAGCAGCTCCCAAAATGCCCCCGAGAAGAGGCATCAGCCCTGCTGGCGCAGGGAGAGGCGAGCAGACACCTCCACCGCTGGCACAGGCTCCCCCCACAGCCCCCAGCTCCCTCTCCACCTTTCAATTCCCCCAATCCCTGCTCTAGGGCTGCCCTGCCAAGCTGAGGCCAATCTGGATCCAGGACCGGCTCCTTCCCTCCCCTGCTGCCCCCAGAACAAGACCAGGCTTGGCCTGAAACCATCAGGTTTAAAACCAACCCTGAGCCCGGCCCTTGGGGTGCGACATGGCTCGCTCTCCCCCAGAGCTCCTGCACCCCCAGACCCTTCCTGGGCAGGGCAAATCCTCCCCAGAGCCCGGCATGAGGGTCCAAGTCTGCTCCCCCAGGAGCGGCACGAGGGGGGTGTGGAGGTGCCGTGGCACGGGGAGAGCGGCTCGGACCTCAGGTTTACAGGAACGGAGGTAACAAGGCGTTTAAAAATAATAATTTCAGCTTCAATAAATCCCAGCACCGCCCTAAGGTGCCAGAGATCAGGAAAGTGATAGATGTGGAGCTGCTTTCTTCTGCCAAGCCCAGGACATGCACATGGATCTGGTTTTCTGATTATTCTCCCCAATCCCAAAGCCCAAATCCATCTGTCACGGGAGTCCCGAGACATCAGTGAGCTCCAAAGTCCCTCAAAGTGGGGTAGGAAAACAGGAGAGGGGAGAGGAAAGATGCAAAGAAGCTGGAAGGTTTCATGGCTACGACCGAGGATCCTGTAAAATTCCTGCAAAGTCCAAGGTCCCATCCCTCCGGGAATGCAGGGAGGCCCCGAGCCTGCAGGAGCTCCTGGGGCCGGTTCTGATCAGGGGGAAAAGCGCTCTGTGCTCCGGGTGGGAAGCACACGGAATTCCTGATGGGCTGAGCTCAGCATTCCCAAAGAGCTGGACAAACAAAAGGCAGGAGCAGCCCGTCAGCATCCTGGGATGAGCTTCCCCACGAGCCACAGCACAGCCGCAGCACCCCCCAGCTCCCAGGGACCTGTGGATTCCCTGCTCCCAGCCGGCTGTGGTGCCCAGACCCCCAGAGGATGTGGGAAGAGGCAAAGCTGGAGCTGTGGTTTGGGGTCAAACCGACCCGGGGCGTCCCGTGGCTCCTGCTCAGCATTCCTGGGCTGTGGCTGATGATCTGCATGGCTCCTGGGATCTCATTTCCCTGTCCCTCTTCCTCCCGAGCGCCTTTGGCTCCGAGGGAAGGAGTCTGGTGGCAGGAGATGGATGGGCACGTCCCCAGGGTGGCACGTCCCCAGTGCCAGGGAGGGACAGCACGGGAAGGAAAACTCCAACACGGAGCTGGACTGGGAACCAAATCCCATCCCCTCGGCAGGATGGGACTGGGAATGAGGAACCAAATCCCATCCCCTCGGCAGGATGGGACTGGGAATGAGGAACCAAATCCCATCCCCTTGGCAGGCAGAGGTTTGGTGTTGACCAAAAGGAGGGAGAAGGGTCTCGGCACATCTGGATCCACATCTGAGCTCTTGAGGAGCATCCAAACCCAACGCCGTGGGATGCAACGTGGAGACACTCAGGAGAGCCCCTCGTATTCCTGCCTTTAATCCCTTGGGAATGGCCGGACAGGGAGCAGGAAATCCTGCGTGGAGTCGCCACGAACATCAACCCATCTCCTCGGCACTGTTTGGGTTGGGAGCTCTCTGATCCTTTTTTCACGCAGATAAAACCAGCCTGGAGCCTCTCCTGGTTTTCCTGGTGCCCGCCTGGCCTATTCCAGGGATATTCCAGGTTTCCAGAGCAGAAGAGACGGCACTGGAGCAAATCCTTCCCATCCCGCGAGCCAGGCGGGAGCAGAGGGAAGCAAAATCCAGGTCTGAAAGTTTGCTGGACTGGGAAAAATCCCAATTGCCTTATTTACACTCAGTCTGAAATTAATGCACCGAGGCCGCCTCAGGTTCTGGGATAGGGAAAGGAAAAGGAGGGTGGGAAGGGAAGGAGAGATGCCCAAAAACGTGGCCAGGACAGATCCAGCACAGCTTTGCTTCCCACCTGGAAAACCTTTGGCCCAGTGTCTCTCTGCTCACCTGGGCAAAGCTTTGGATAAACAGCTCTGGGACAATGAGGAATCCAGCCCAAAAAAACCCCAGTGGTGTCCGTGAGAAGCGCAAAAAAAACAAAAAGGCAAAACAAAGCAAAAAAACACCACAAAAACCCCAAACTGCTCAGCAGGCCGGGAGTTGTTGTTATTTGTTATTTATAGATTTTGGGTGGGAAGGGAGGGAGGAATTTTGGGGCCAGACAGGCCAGGAGCAGCGTCCACCCAGCCCATCCCTGCTCGGAGCGTGACCTCGGTGAGCAAACCCCGACTCCAGGCCGGTGTCCCTACAAACCCCATCCCTCCGACCTCCTCACGGCTCCCACCGGCTCCTGCCAAACCAAATTCACGGAAGAATTGTTCCTACGAGGGATTTCAGGGAGGATAAAATACAAATTCCCTGCAAGGAGCACCTCTGACACCGCGGCGGTTTGGGAGGAGTTAATCCTTCAGCAGCAAGGACTGATTTAACATAAATACATTTATATTTTATAGGTGTTAAGGCACCATCCCAGTGCGGGGCTGCGAGGGGAGAAGGGATCTTCAAGCCTGGACTGGAAAACTGGGACAACAAAACTTCCCAGCACACAAACCTGGGAAGGAGAGCGGGTTCCTTTCCTCATCTCCCAGCATCAGGCTTCATCCCAAACCCAACCTAAAACATCCCAAATGCACCGTGGGGACGGGGAATGGGGAAAAACGATGGGGAAACAACAGGGAAAAGACCCAGGCTGGGATTGAGCTCGAGTTTGAGGAGCACCTGGGGCAGGATAAACCCGCAAAGGATGGAAAATCTGGGAAATCAGGGGAGCCCGGCACGGAGGAAGGACACGGGAGGAAATCCTGGGTGTCGTCAAGGAAAAGCAATTATCCCTGAGGCCTGGAAAGCTGCTAAGGCCAGGCCTATCAGATCCAAGGAGATTCTGGGAATTACAGAGCAGGGAGCTGCTGGGGGAAATTACGGAGGGAGTAATTAAGGCCCGAGCCAGGCCGGTAATTGGGTAACCTTGGGGGTTAAACCAGCACAGGTCCTGCCAGGGAAAATTTGTCTCTTCCCAACCTAAGTCCTTCAAAAAAAGTTAATTGAGGAGCGGATCAGCAGGAGCTGCTGGGTTATTAACCAGGAGAATAATTTGCATTTCTCCAGCCCCTTTCATCCCAGGATCTGATTTAAACCCGGGCCCATCACACCTTCCCCGAGCTCCAGGGATTTTCCTGGAAAACTGCCTTCAGTGGGGAAACTGAGGCACTGAAATGGGATTTTTCCCAAAAGGAATATCCTGTGGGGATGGAGCCCAAAACTTCTCAGAGCTGCTGCTCGCTCTCCCTGTGGGTTGGGGCTTCTCCCACGCGCAGATCCCAAAGAAAATTCCGAAAGCTGCGACATGGGAAGGGATATTGGGGCCACCCCGGGGGGTGCCCATCCCACAGGAGGGGGAACTCCAGGCATGGAAAAATTTCTGGGGAAAATCGCCAGAACTCCAGCAAATGCCGCGAGGAGAGCTTGGGTTTCTGCAGCTCCCAGGCAGGCGCTTTCCAAGGAAATTCAATCAGGAGCTGGAGCAGGAGCAGGGGCGACGCAGCCCCGAGGCTCAGCTCTGTTTTGCTCAAACCCAGAAACATCGAAAAAAGCCAGAAATCTGCTTTTTTTCTTTTTTTTTTTTTCGCTTGGGTTTCTTTCCTCTTCCCTTGTAAGTTTTGCTGTTGTTCAGAGAACAAACACGAGCGCAGCATTTTCAGGAGCTGACAGGAAAGACTCGGAAAGGAAAACAGAAATCGATCTTTCGGTGCAAAAAGTCTTTCTGTGGGGTAAAAAAAATGCAGTTTTGTCCGTTTCAGGGCTTTTTTTGGGAGGGGTTCTCTGTGCTTTGAGCGTGGCTGCGTGCAGCTCTGCAATCCCGCATTCAAATCGGTGCCGAGGCAAGAAAAAACTCTCTTATTTCGATTTTGGATGGGGTTTTCTTTGTCCCTACTCTTGTCCCAGAGCAGGACAGTCCCAGTAAAGGGTTCCTGAGTGAGGTGGCACCGATTCCTGCTGAGAATTCCCTGTTTGGGGCGCCTCGTGCAGGCCCCCAGCGGCATTTAGGATCGGGAGGCTGCGTGTTCAGGGCTGAGCACACAAGAGCTTTTTCCGCCTCCTCTCACACCTCGGGGCAAAAATCCTTGGGAACAGGCAGAAAGAATTAAGGAAAAATGTGCACGAGCGTCCCAAACTCCGAGCTGCCAAGCTGGGGCACGGGCAGGGATTGGGGGCACGGAGAGGGGCACAAATGGGAAGGGAAAAGGGAGGTGGGAATGAGCAGAGCCCAACCCAAGGAGGTTTTGCTGCTGGAGGTGAGTTTGTCTCCACCACCTTCACATGGAGGAGGAGGAAAGAGCCTCTCCTGCTTCCCGCTGTCCCTCAGTGAAGGAAGGAGAATCTCACCAAGCAAAAAAACCCCAACCCTCTGTTTTCCTCGTGTTTTCTGCTAATTCCTCTGAAAAACAATCACCCCTCCCCTCCCCGGCCGGGCAGACAGCGGCCTCCTCTCCCTGCCAACTACCTGTGGCTATTTCGGGGCCTCAGTTTGCCATGTCCCCATCCCCGCTGGGTGGGACGAGGCTGCGATGGCACCCAGCCCATCTCCGGAGGTGCCAGGCAACAAACTCCGGGAGAAAAGCTCCGTCTCCAGCTGGGAAACAGCAGCAAACCCCACCTGAGCCGGGCCAAACCGCGCCGGCACCTCGGTTTCCCTGTTTATTCCCAGGCCTGGGTGTATCCAAACGAGCCACTCTGGCTTGTAAAACTTGGGAAAGGGAACGGAGAGAAAATTCCCAAGCTCGGCGGTGCCTGACAGAGCCGCTGCTCCCTGCCCGAGCCAGCAGGGCTCTGCACCCGAATGTCGCAGGGACAAACACGGAGCGGCCCGGCCGCTCATCCCTCGCTGAAAATCCCACCAAAATCGCACGGGAGAGGGAAGGAGGATAGATGGGAGTGAGGGTTTGGGATGTGGGATCCCCACCCTGAAGAGGGACAGGGATGGAATTCAGCCTCTGGAGGCCGGGCAGGTGGGAATTAAGGAGAGCCCCTCGTCCTCCCCACGCTGCAAAGGAGGAGTTGAAAGGAGGCAAATTCGGTCCAGCTCTGCTCGGGGTCACACCTTGGGGACCCCTCTGGAGGAGCTGAGGAAAGGAGAGGGGATTTGGGATGGTTTGGGATGGAGGTGAGACCCCTCCAAGATGAGAATGCCTAACTGGGCACTCATGGATGCCCCTCCAGCATGGGAACACTGAACTGGGCACTCACAGATGGCCCCCCAAGATGGGACACACCGAACTGGGCACTCACAGATGCCCCTCCAGGATGGGACACACCGAACTGGGCACTCACAGATGCCCCTCCAGGATGGGAACATTGAACTGGACACCCACAGACGCCCTTCCAGCATGGGAACACTGAACTGGGCACCCACAGATGCCCCTCCAATAGGGACACACCGAACTGGGCACCCACAGATGTCCCCAAGCACCTCAGCCAGGTCCCAGTGCTCCCACTCAGGCCAGCAGCACAACTGGGAGCTGCACCACTCTCCACCCACCCATTTCTCCTGTGCGGCCACAGGGAAGGCGGAAAAGCTCCAAGCCCGTTTTTCCCGAAGCACTGAACAGATTTTTAAGCTACTTTTTAAAATCCGCCCCCCCCACCCCCGGCGGTACAGGCGCCGTGCACAGCCCCTCCTCTGAGCCCGGCTGGGGACGAGCCCCGTGCGAGAGCTCTTTACACTGTGCTCACCGTTCCCCACCTGGAAAGGGAAGGAAATCCAGGGAAATCAGCCTCCTGCAGCTCCCTGGGCCCCGGGACGCGGCTGAGCTCGGAGCAGAGCTCAGCCGGGAAGCGGAGCCGGCGGCTTCCAGCTGGAGGAGCGGGGGGAAGAGAACAAGAGGATGTATTCTCCACAGCCCGGCCCGGCCGTGCTCCAAAGCCAACACGGGGCCGCTCCAGCTGTGCCGGATCCCGAGCGTCGCCGTGCCCGGAGCTCCCGCGGCTCCGCTCAGCCCGGCAGCCGCTTCTGGAGCTTTTGGGGTGGATTTGGCCCCTTTTGTGTCTGGCCTGACAGACACTCGGCGGCGTGTTCCTCCAGCCTCCTGCTCTGGTGGTTTTTAACCTCTCCGCGGGGTTTTTAATGCAGTTTCTGCACGTGAAGCTCGGCAGGGACAGCGCCAGGGGCCGCCGACCCCTGCAGAGCCACCGGAGGGGCTCCGAGGGGCTCAGCTCTGCCCCGTGGAAAAACTGAGGATTCCCCAAACTTTCCCATCCACTTCTCCACGGCCTGGTCCCTGTAACCCACCCAGAGCTGCAGAGCAGCCCCCAGCCCCATTTTTTGGGGGGTTTAACTCACACCCCCCTACCCCCCACCCCCCCC